>CAIGRO010282748.1:0-13262 GCA_903798355.1 Fraxinus baroniana | reverse complement strand
CACTTTTAATATATAGAAGATTTGATAGTGATTATATTAACACCACACAATTCTTCTTATATCTAATAATTGTGATAATATAAGACTATCCTTTTAATATCTAACAATTATTGGATCTGAAACTTCTTCTTTTATGCTAAAAAACTGGCAAATGTCTAACATTGTCCCTCCTTTATTAATTACTTGATAGCAGCTATATTAACATCACACGATACTTTTGTTGCACCACTTTCTAATTGCACTAGAGTTACTCAATATTTGCCTATTGTCACGCTTATGTCCCCACCAATATATTATATTGTATTCTTATCTTCATTTGTTCATTAATTAATACATTTCTTCATGATGGTTTTTATCTAAATATTTTGTTCGCAAACGAGGTGCATATATTTTGTTGCACTTTTGTATTTGTTTTTATTTTTTGTTTTTGTTTTTTCGGCGTCTATGTAATAGCCATACACTCTTTAACATATTTTTTTGGACGAAAATGGTCATCATGCACAAGATTTGATATTGCAACAAAAGATTGAGAATAAAAATACAATAGAAAAGGTGAGATATAAGTAAGACTATAAGTAGAGTTTTGGACTTCTACTGCAATTAGAAAGTAGGCAATAAAGCCCATATAACTTCTTTTCAAGTTACTAGTCAGAGTGAACGTGCGTTGCACGTTATTCTAAAATATTTTATAAGTGTCATAAATGTAATATTTGACCATTCATTTATCATTTTGATCTAAATATAAGATAAATGCAAGTTCCTTAAAATATATGTTAATTATTATACATGCACGTAAATAGTGAAATGCATATTTGAATGTGAATATCAGAATTATAAAAATGCATAAATGATAAATGAATGGTCAAATATGATACATGAATTAATGTGAATGTTAATTTTAGAATTAATACCAATGAATATATATATGTAATGCCCCGAGTTCTGTGAACTCAGATTGCCATGTCATTCTCATTTGTCTAGAATTTAATAAAAAATTTTACGAAAATAACTAACTTTTAAACATCACACTTATAATGGTAAACCTCATTGACAACAAAACTCATTTGATAAATTTAGAATAATCATTTAAACTTTNGATTGCCATGTCATTCTCATTTGTCTAGAATTTAATAAAAAATTTTACGAAAATAACTAACTTTTAAACATCACACTTATAATGGTAAACCTCATTGACAACAAAACTCATTTGATAAATTTAGAATAATCATTTAAACTTTAAAACTCAAGTTCGAAATAACTGGAATAACAAAAATAAGTTAATAATATTCATAATGCGTAAATTTTTATAACTTAAATAACTTCGTCTATTAAATTGTGCCACCACTGCCCCCATCAAACTCGATCGTCTCCGAAATCTGCAAATTTTGTAAAAATAACGGAATGAGTATTTCGAAAAAATATTCAATAGACTCATCGCCGATAATTAATTTACAAAATAATTGAACACATAATTATACAACATATATACAGTGACATCATCATTATCGTAGGCTCATTTTCTTTGAAATCATCGTAGGCTCTTTTAAAATCATAGGGTGTGGATAGTCTCGTCTCATACATTTAAGCACATAAGTTATACATAACATCATCTTATCTCCTAAGAGATAATCCCGTCTCTTCTCATGCATCAAAGTATATAAGTCATGACAATCATAACATCATTTATCTCATAAGAGATATTCTCATTTAATGGATTAAAGCTTATAAATCATGTAAGGTCACATAATACATGCAATTATAATTTAAACTAATTAATAGGGGTGAGTCAACCTCAATTTATCGCGAGTTACGTGCAAAGTGGAGCAGAAAGTAACATCAATCTCTTAATCGTCCGTACGTTTCGTCTAGCAAAAATAGGAAGTAAGTATCGAATTAATATTTCGAAATTTTAAAGTTTTAAAAATGATAAAATAAAATTTAGGGACTTAATTGAAAATTTATTGAAATTGACTATAAAAGTTTAAGGACTGAAATTAAACTTTTCTAAAATATGGACTTAATTGAAAATTTATTGAAACTGAAAATAAAAATTTAAGGACTGAAATTAAACTTTTCTAAAATAGGGACTTAATTGGAAATTTATTAAAACTGGAATTTGAAAAGTTTAAGGACTGAAATATAAACTTTTCTAAATTAGGGACTGGCTGTGGGCAAACAGAAACTCCAAGGACTGATTAACTTATAACTAAAACACTGGGACTGAAATAAAATACTTTTAAAACTTGATGACTAAAAGGATAATTTCTAAAATCAAAATTTAACAAAATATCTCACCCTCTCTCTCTCCCCCATTTTCGATTCTTAGAGGCAAGAAAGAGAGAGAGAGAGTGACGACGGGGAGGGGTTCTGCCCTTTCCTCTAATTTTGTCAGTGCCATCGTCGAGTGGTGGTAGGCTGTGTGTGGGTGGAGGCGGTTGGGGGGTCCTATGCCCACAGGTCGAAGGTAAACCGCGGCCTTAGAGGTTCAGGTTTTTGGTGGCAATCCGACTGAAAATTTGGGAGTTGTTTGGGTGGTGTGTGCGGTGGTTTTATGTGATATTTAATATATTATAGATAAGTTGTTCTCAACTTTGACGTGCAATGACTCTCTAGTTTGAACTAAACCGCCGTATGTGATTTCTCGTCTATAAAGTGAACCATCACTCATTTGTCAAACAAAATCGAATGATGGATAAAACCCTTGCCTCCAACTCGCTCCATTCGGCCACGGACATCTCTCCTTGCTTCTTCCCTAATGCCTTTACCATTCCTCATTGCACCAGCATGTCTTTCATCTTTCTCTACCATAATCCAAAATTTTATGACCTAACTATTGCGAAAATCCTTGTTATGGCTATGATACCAATTATTGTGGAAAAAGTAAAGAGAAAAATTGAAAAGAAATATAACAATACCGACATATAAAATTTAAATGGCTCGACAATTTGCCTACATCTACTATACGGCACAAACTAATTCACTAATTTTCAAACAGGGTTACAATATGTTATTCATATAGAACTCAAATCCCGAGTTACCATTAATATAAAACTTTAATGAATATAGTCGACAACAAATATAAAAAATAACTTGTTTCACCTTGTAAAATAAAAGTTGTCTTGGGGTACTAGATCCTTGAGACAGTTGGCAGTATTATCCAATTAGAATGAATATTATATGTCATTGTCATCTTAGATTCTATCACCTTTGGAGAAACCTAACTTCTATGAAAATGAATTTTAACATGGTAGTATTATTTTAATGGTGATTTTACCCATATCCAGCCATTTTCAGCCATTTTAGTTGTAGAGGTGCATAGAAGGTCAAGAACTTGAGGAAGTTAAAAATATTTAGCCAGAAAATGGCACTTTGAATAAATGAAAAGTTTATGGCTTTATTTCAGTGTCCTCACAACTTAAAGGAATTTTAAGCAATCAAGCTTCATCTATTAATGGTTGTTTAGTTGGGGGAAGTGAAGATCGGAAAATAAAATGTTGGGTTCAAGTTTGACCGCCACTCAATTATAAATGATTAATGTATAAGATTCTTGATGGAAATTTGAATGTGTTATGCTTGTCTAAACTTCTAGACGATGTGATAATAGAAACCACACACTTTTTTCATAAATCAGTTGATAGTGGTTATATTAACACCGCACAATTCGTTTAATATCTAATAATTGTGATAACATTTGAGTATGCTTTTAATATTGGATCTGAAACTTCATCCTATATGCTAAAAAAATGGCAAATTGTCTAACATTAATCCTCCTTTATTAATTAGTTGATAGCGCTATATTAACACAAAAATTGGTTCACCACTTCCTAATTGCACTAGAATTGCTCAATATTAGCTTATTTCTCACTGATATCCCCACCTATATTATGTCGTATTCTTACCTTCAATCTTTCATTAATCAACACATTTGATCTTGATGATGATTTTGTTTGCAAACGAGGTACACATATTTTGTTGTACTTTTGAAATTGTTATTTTTTTTGCTATTTAATAATTCCTTCTGTGCACTCTTAACATATCTTTTTAGATGAAAATTGTCGTCATGGACAAGATTTGTTATTGCAACGAAAGGTTGAGAATAAAAATACAATAAACAAACTGAGATATATGAACGACTATAAATAGAGTTTTGGACTTTTACTGCAATTAGAGACTAGGCAATAAAAGTCCATGTAACTTATTTTTAAGATACAACTTATTCGTTAACTACTTTGACATGTAATGGCTTTCTAGTTTCAACTAAATCGTCGCATGTGATTTCTTGTCTATAATGTGAACCATCACTTCATTTGTTAAACAAAGTTGAATGATGGATACAACCCTTGCGTCCAACTCGCTCCAATTCGCCGCGGACATCTCTTCTTGCTTCTTCCCTAACGCCTTTACCATTCCTTATTGCACCAGCACGTCTTTCATCCCCCTCTACCATAATCCAAAATTTCATGACCTATCGAATCTCATGGTATTGAATTTCACAGAAGATGAAACCCCAGCAATTGCAAAAATCCTTGACCTGACTCGAATACCAATTATTTTGAAAAAAGTGAAAAGTAAAATTGAAAAAAATAATAACAATAAGATCGACACACAAAATTTAAGTGCTTCAATAATTTGCCTACATCTAGAGTACGACACAAAATAATTTGCTAATTTTCAAGTAGGGTTACTCAAAATTATCCTTAAAATATCGAAAAATTCTTGATATACATAATATATATACATGAGTGTGTCCATAACCCTCACATGGGGTGGAGCCCGCAAAAATGTGGCCCCATCCCATGTGAGGATTATGAATACCCCTATTTACATGTATTATGTACATCAACCAAAGTCCTAAAATACCGGACCATGTCGTACCGTACCATGGGGGCTCCTTCCTGCACCCCAACTTATCTGCGTCTAATCTAATAGGCTAGTTGATTCTGCTACAGGAACGGGATGGGCCCTCGACACCATCAGCTAACCCCCATATAAATAAATATATGAGCCACGTAATCAACATGCTAATATAATAGAGTGATTAGTCATGCCAACTTTTCGAGCTCAATTTATGTTCGAGAAAAGCTTAGTTCTTTAGGTTAAGAATAACATCTTTATTTTGGCTAGGTTTAGCTATTTATCAAGCCTTATTGTTCGATTGGTAGCTCCATCTATGAAATATATGGAAGGAAATAGGGAAAGGAAAGAAAAGTAGAAATGAAATATGAATCTCTCAAACTCTATTTTAAACTATATGAGGCAAACTTTTGACTAAATGTTAATTCGTAAGGTTCTTTGAGCCCTTTTCTTCTACAAAAGATGGAAAACAGACTGATTTCCTCCAGCTAATCTTTGCATGCACGTTCTTTCTTACAAATCACACCTTTGCTCCTTTTCAATTGGAAGTCCGGATAAATTGAAACATAAACTAACCATTTTGATTCATGTTAAGGGATAAAATCCAACATCGAATAAAGGTAAAAACATAAATCAATTTATAAAAGATTGAACCACTCCTCTTAATAAGCTTGATCTTTTAACGTGGAACCCAAAATTTTAATATGGTATTAGAGTCCATTAAGCTCAAACGAGCAATTCAATCTGGTTAAGACTAAAAAAAATGAATACACGAATTTCAAAATTGGTACAAGCAATTCGATTCTATTAAAACTCAAAAAAATAAGCACATGAATTTCAAGATGATTGTGCTCAAAACAAGCCACCATTTTACAGAGGCATGATGAGAGATAAAATTCCACATCGGAAGTCAACCTTATTAAAATGAATAACTTAATTCTTTATAAGTTGGTCTACATTTTCATCTTTATTCCATATAGAATTTCATCCGTTGAATTTACTCAAGACCTCAAACATTTTACAGTTTTATTAATTGTAACTGAACGTCTAATAGGGAGTCCAACAATATTATCTCGAAAACATTTAAAAGGAAGATCATATTTAAAACACTCCAAAGCCAGATACCCAAAGGGGACAAGCCATTATCTATATCTGAGCAGTATGGAACGTTCATTTCTAGTTCATGGAGTATGGATATCACCAATTTGTCAATTTTTCCTGTCGGTTTCTTCAGTATGTTCACCGTTTTTCCTGTCAGTTTCTTCAGTGTGTTCGGCAGTGGATTCTCCATTTGTGACCTTAGATATATCTTCCTCAGTTGTCTTGAGGAAGGGCACGCCACTTATTGATACTGATTTGGCAATGGTAGAAACGTTTGTATCTTCTGGTTTGTACTTGTACCATGTTGCCCAATAGATATAGTTAAAGAAGTTGAGGACACTAAGAATGGCCAGAAACCAGTAGAAGAGATTCAAGTTGTTCTGGTCCAAGATTTGGCCATGCAACCACCCTTGTTTGCTAGGTGTAATTTTCTTGGTCACAGCATTAATGGCGTCAACAAATATAGTGCTCAAGTAGTAGCCAAATGATAGTGAAATCCATGTAAACGAAGTCGAAAGGGATCGCATGCCTGAAGGGGCTTCCTTATAGAAAAATTCCAACAGTCCGACTAGAGTGAACATATCTGCTATCCCGAAAATGCCATATTGAAACGATAGCCAAAAAAGACTAATAGGCTTTAACGGATTCTTCAAGGACTGGTGCTTTCTCTTTACTTCCACAAGGGCTGCAACTGCCATGGAAAGGGCTGAAAGGACCAAACCGACCCCTACGCGTTGAAGTTGAGAAATCCCTGATGGATGCTTGGTAATTTTACGCGCGAATGGCACAAAAATAAATTCATAGACAGGGATGAGGATGATCATGAAAGCTAGGGGAATGAAAGGAACTGATGGAGCAGGGACTTCAAATGAGCCGAGTTTTCTGTTCATTGTGCTACCTTGCTGCACTGAGAACGTTTGGAGTTGTGCCAGACATGTATTCATTATAATTGTGCTGGCTATGATTGGTAACATTCTTGTCAGAACCTTAACTTCTTCAACCTGTGTCACTGTGCAGACCTTCCATGGCAAGGGTTCAGCATCTTCGGGAAGAATTGCAGCTTTGTCAAGGGACCTGGATCAGGCAGTGATATCAAGGAATCAGCAGCCATTAGCAAATTATAGAATTCATCAAGGTACGTTGTCTGTATGATTCTGGTCCAGTTTACTCAATATCTCGATGTTTTAAGTTTCATGCTTCGAAATTATATCAAAGGTTTACAACTGCTGTATATTAAGGGTTAATTTAATCTGGTAACTTTACTTTTATTTAGCTTATTGTAGTAAAAAAATTATTTTCAATACTTGTGTTCGTATTGCACCCTCATCCACCTCAGTACAATCCCCCTAATTTTATCCTCCTAATCCCATCCCCTAATCGAATATGGTGTACGAAATACTCCCTGAGTGTTCATTTCATTCACATTACTACATAGAACTTGACAGTGTTAAGTAAGAAAACAAAAATCATGTTCATAGTACTTTCAATTTCTGCCCATAACAAACATGCTGTTAGAAGATGAATTTGCTTAGTTCTGCTTCGTAGGCTATAATGGCACCTGACTCATATCAATGCCACTATGATAAGTTAAATCCAAGTGAGTTGGAAGGTTCTCCAAGAAGGAGATTACCACTTTCATCAATAATAAGTTCAACGGAAAAATAAAAAACAGTACCTAAATTGTTCAGTATGAGCAATCTTGTCATCTGTGGAAGCCGATTCTTTCTCATTAGTCTCATACAATTCACTGGGGCTCTCTGGAGGTGGAAACTTTCTATTCTTAATTGCCACCACAATAACCTGAGAACCATTTTTCTGATTTTGTTAAAATCTTAAATTGATATAAAATAGACAAGTCATGACCATAACTTAAAATTTTTATGCTGTCGTGTCAAGTCTGCCCGTTGCATAGGAGTTAATCATGTCAAAGTGGGCACGACACAGGCACATAATCAGGCCATGATGAGCCTTTCCGAACTGGACCTGGCCTGGCCCGACTCAATTGACACGGCTAATTCGTTTGCAGGATGGTACGGTCAGCATTAAAACTTGAATACTGAAAAATAAGCACAAAGTGTGCATGCGCGTGGCAGATAGGAGAGAGATACCTGTGCGATTCTTATTAGAGGGCTTTCTCCGGGGACTCGAAGGCGGTAGAATGGTTTTCCGATGGCAAGAATGATAAAACCCAGAACTGTTCCTACGAGAGTTATGAGAAAACCCTTCCACCAGTCATGGTTGTTCTTGTTTGTGCTAATGTAAACTATGACAGTGACTCCAATTAATCCACCACTCACCGAGCCGAGCAATAGCCAATTGAAATAACTTGCAAGACCCTTAGCTTCCTTTGGGTCCTTCTGATCAAATTGATCAGCACCAAGTGCAGGAAGAGCCCCCCTAACCCCACCTGATCCTAGTGCCAACAAACACAGGGAGGCATAGAACATGACTGCTGGTCTACCTGTCATACAACTTGACTTGCCGCCACATGGTGCTGGTTGCAACTTCTCGTCATGGGCTTGAATTGTCATCATCATTATAGCCTAGCGAAATACATGTTTATCTAGATTTGAGTCTGACTGTGAAAGAAAGTGTAGGCAGATAGTTGAGGGGAAAATAGGGGAAAGAAACTAACCAATATTTCTACCGTCCCGAAAATCAGACATGTGTGGAATCTGTTTATGTAAGTGTCCGAAATGAAGCCACCAATAACAGAGAGCAAGAAAGCTGATCCCATTAAGTTTGTGAGAGTATTAGCAGCAGTAGATAGATCAAAATACAGCTTGAGCCAGAAATACAGCACCAAGCTCACCATGTTTGCAATAAAACCCATGTTCTCCAATGCCACCATACCTTTGTACATACAAAATATGTAGTCAGAAAATTGTTACCTACATGTTCGGTTAAGAGGATTGGATAACAAATAACAGTATTATACTATTCAGTACAAGTTCTTGGTCATACCGTAAATGAAAGAAGTTGCTCTGAATCCTCCTTTCCCTTGTGCTTTCCATGGGTTTAGTGTGTTGTACTCTGGCTTAGCTTCTTCCGCCTGTTTGCACGACATAATACATTAGTGACATATTCTGTAAATCGGATCATACTCGAAACTATTAAAGCGAAAGGTAAAGTTAAAATTCTATTCATTTTGCATGCATACGCAGGGCAGAGCTAGAATTGTAAAGTTGTGGGGGCAAATTTTTATAACTAAAATCTAGGAGCAAAATCTTGAAGTATAAAATTATAATTGTGGAGGCAAAATCAATAACTACAAGGAATTTTTTTAAATTTTTTGTGCAAAATCTTGGATTTGAAATTTAGTGTGGAGGCAGCTGACCTCACTGCCCCTATACTAAATCTGCCACTATGCGTACAGTTCGTACTCTAGACGCTATGAATCCCGGACGAGGTTGTAAGGTATTAGAAATACATACCATAGGTGGAGCTTGGGAGTGAGAAGCTAACTAGCAGACTATGTTTAGGGTGGAAATGTTAATACGTGAAAGGAGGGTTTGGCTTGATCATACTTATATGGTAAAAGGAACCTTGTATATAACGTTCATTGGCATCTTATTGATCGCCTTCTTGTTCTCATTTTTGTCTTTTTTTCTCCTCTCTCTATTTCTCTCTATTTATATATTTCTCTATATTTATACAGTGAATACCAACAGTTGGGATTAATATTTGACTCTTTATGCTGGTGGCCTCCATTGTTCATTACATTCATGCATATATATAAAAAGTTAATTCAGAAGGATGACATTTCTCAACCATAATATGATTTTTACTTATAATTATGTTGAGGCCATCCAATTTTCTTGTTTTTTTTCAAAATATTCATATAAGATCGTGGGAGAGACTATCAAAGATGGACTTTTTTGTCACGGAATGTGTCACCAATTTCATTTAAAAAAAAAATACGAGACTGATCTCCTTCGGCTATATCTTGCCCACTAGTGACCGATATTTTAGACCCCCGCCTCACCGAAACTGTACAAGATATCTCATGCTCACTGTGGACAAGAGATTAGTCTTGTTAAAAAGAAATCACGGCCCATTCATCGATAGATTTACTTTCTTTTCAAAATGTTATCAATTATATTTAATTTATTTTACCTAAAATTATAGTCTTATATCTAATTATATAAAAATATTAATCCTCACTATCAATTAAATAACTGAATTAGCTAACATATAATATTACTCGTAACACATTGACAGTGGAACCTCTTTACCTCATTGTAGACCATAAGGCATATTCTTAAGAGTTGGCACAAAGCTCTCTCTCTCAATTTTCAGAAAAATAAATATGATTCTAATTGAAATTACTCAATTCAATATTTTTAAATCTTATCTGATTTTCGCCTTCTAAAATAAAAGTTGTATCATTGTCAACTTAGAATCTATCACCTTCGGAGAAACCTAACCTCTATGAAAATGATTTTATATTATTTATTATTTAATAGTGATTTTACCCATATCCAGCCATTTTAGTTGTAAAGGTGCATACAAGGTCATGAAAATTTAATTTATTTTAGCTAGAAAATGTGACGTGTTTGATAAATGAAAAGTTTGTGGTTTTATCTCTGTGGCATCTAATTTAAAAGTAATTTCAAGCAATCAAACTTTTATATAATTAATGGTTGGATGATTTCAAGAAGTTGGCATATTAATGGGGAAAGTTTAGTAAGGGTATATTAGTAAATGAATACAACAAAATATTCTACATTAGGAAACATGTCTATATATTCGGGATAAGAAAAAAAGGAAACTCAGCATATATATTTGGGACTGAGGGAGTAGATATTAACAAGTATAAATACAAATAAATATTTCATCCATCTCAAATTACCAAACTCAACTAAGTATATACCATCTTTATCTCCTTGAAGCTTTATTAGGATTAAAAGAGGGTTTAAATATACTTTGGCCAGTTGCTAAAATACACTTGGGGTCGAATTACATTTTTCTTTTTGAAAATTGTACCCACTTATTTCCAAAGTGGCGTATCCAATCTTGCTCCGAGGTATTATGAGGAAGGTATTGTTTGATGTTTATTTTTTCATTATCACAAAATCGTAGGATTTGAAAGAGTTAATAATGCTTTCTTTTGTTTCTCATAAGTTGAAGGACCAAAACTCGAAGTAATTTAACGTGGATGACCAAGATGGAAGAAATAATGAAAAAACAGAGTTAATAGGAAAATTCTAAAAGTTATTATAACTTGGCACTCGCTCAGTTATATAGGTCAAGCGGCCGCCCAAACCTTTAACCTTAAATATAGGGCTACTTAGTATACCCGAGCAACCGTCCCGTTTATTACTGGGCACCCACTCAAGCCAATTCGACCAAAAAATTCTGTTTCCTTCAGAATTCAATTTTAACAAGAAATATAGTCGGGTCATATATGAGAGTAGGTTTAACATTACTCAAAAGAGATTGTTGAGTAAAATATGAATATTGATTCTTCTAGATTCAATCGTGTTATCAAAATGTAGGACTAAGGTTATGATTATTACATGGAAATTCATGATACTAATGGGCTTGTTACCATTAGAACACATTAACTTACACTTAGCATAATTTACATTTATTTTAGTTAATTTAGTCACAATCACATAAGCAAACTAATTCAGTCATAAACACATACGTCACTTTACTATAATTTACATAAGTGAACTAAATCATTCTCTATGGGACGATATTTGGACTCAATCCACTTTATTAGTTGGTAACGAACTATACACTTGTGGTGGTTTTAATTCGAAAAATATCTTCGTGAACAAGTCTTTTTGGCGCCGTTACCGGGAATTGTTATTTTAGTTTGGGTTCGATTTATATTAGCACTTATTAGGACTTGTACTTGTGTACTTGTACTTTTTTCCATTTTAGTTTGTTTTTATTTTTTCTCCTTTTCAAGATAAAAGATGATTGTGATTGATTTTAACAAAATACTCGTATGTGATTTCACCACAAGTCAACAACAATTGAAAGCTCAAGAAATTGATGAGGGAGATATGTTTGCGAGAGATTTCATTAATATAGGACAATGACTACAAGATATAAAAGCGAAATGTGATCTTGATGAAACTGTCTTAAATGACTTATCTGTTGAATTATTTTTCTCACCAAAATTTGAAGTTATTTCCAACGCTTTACGTTGTTTTCGAGTCAAGTCTTTGGACTTGGTTGTTAGTAAACGAAATTCAATCTGACATTTACATTATCGTCCGGGATTTATTGGGTATCAAAATCCAACAGATATAGTCTCGAGAGTTAATGTAGGTCATTACCTCTTCCTCCACTGGCCTCTCTGCCACCATTGTTACTCTATATCGACAAGCTATGGGTGCTCTCATATACATTTCTCTTACCCATCCTAATATTTCATCTCTCAGTTCATTTCATCATAGTTTGTTCGTTTGCAAGCACTTCAACCTTAATTTAACAGCCTTCACCGATGCTGAATGGGTTATAATCATCATGATCACAACTCTATATATCTGTTTTCATTGTTTATCTTGGTGGTACTCATGTTTCCTTGTGCTCCAAGAAGTAGCGATCCTCTACAGTTGTTATACCTGATCCAAAAAGAAAGAAAATAAGACCAAAAACTGTGGATGTTATTTTTATAGGATATGTTCAAAATAGTAGTGCAAATAGGTTCTTAGTTGTAAATTCTGAAGTAAGTGACATTACAAATAATACTATCATTGACGATAGTGATGCTACTTATTTTGAAGATATTTTTCCATTTAAGACTAGAATTTCAAGTGAACCCTCGTCTTCTAAAAAATCTTTTTTAAATAGTATTCCATCTAGTTCATCTTTAGTAGATTAAGTTGAACATGAACTTAGGAGGAGTAAAAGGACTAGGATAGAGAAATCATTTGGAGAAGAATTCTTTACATATCTAGTTGAAGGTGAACCTGAAACATATAAAGACGCTATGGCCTCTAATGATGCACCTTATTGGAAAGAAGCTATCAATGATGAGTATGAGTCAATTATACAAAATAATACTTGGGTTTTATGTGATTTACCTCTAGGTAGTAAAGTGATAGGATGCAAGTGGGTATTTAAAAAGAAGTTAAAGCCTGATGGAAGTATAGATAAATATAAAGGTAGCTTAGTAGCTAAAGGATTCACTCAAAAAGAATATTTTGACACATATTTTTCCAGTCGCAAGAATAACTACTATTATGACATTATTAGCATTAACTAGTATTCATAAATTGATCATTAGTCAAATGGACTTTAAGACTGTATTTTTGAACGGTTGTTTAGATGAAGAAATATATATGGAA
>CAIGRO010282714.1:0-10810 GCA_903798355.1 Fraxinus baroniana | reverse complement strand
ACCTACTGATATTTCACTCTGGTCTGAAGATGATTTAGCTAAGCCCATGTTTGACACCCATTCTCTATCTCATTCTCATTTCATTTTTTTCTCCTACTTCATTTCAACCACACATTCTTCCAATAAAATAATATTACACACAAATCTAAAACTTTTTATAACTTTTCCACCACACATTCTTCCATCAATCACTATTCTAAAAATTTTTATCTTCAAAAAATGGGTTTCAAACACACCCCTAATCTCCAATTTATAGATTCAATATGTCTTTTTTTGGATAGGTGCACCTTTTGGCATAAAATAATATGAATCATTATATCACTTCTTTGTAGGCGCTAGCATATGATATGATAGTCTAGATTACAACATTTACCAAGGTTCATTACATTTCATTATCTACCTCTTTGAATAGACACGCCTAATTGAAAAAAATTGTTGACTCTTCAATATGCACTATTTGCATTTGAAAAGTAGTAACTAGTCATCGTACCAATTAGGGACTTTTTCAATTCACACTTATTAAAATCATTAAATCACTTTTATTAAACCCATTAATTACAACAATCTCCCCACGTAAATGGAAGAAGTTGACTTAAATAAGGAAGAAGATGAAAAGTACTATTGCATCACGATAGGTAGCTTTCCTTTGAACCTTTCTTAGTAAGAATATGTATCTAACTCACTTGGCTAATCGATGAAAACAACATTTTGAACCATCAACCATTATTGCAAGCTTAGACAATAATTCAAACACATTATCTTCCAAATCGAACTTTGGTTCTCTGTTGTATTTATTATTTTGGCTCTAAATCTTCTTGTGTTCTACAAGTACGATGGATAGTTCAACTAAATATAATTATTATTAAATAGGCCAAGTTCACAATCATATAGATGATGCTTTATGAACTCTACAATACGTGTACCACACTTAAAAATAATACTCAGTGTAGTAGGATTGGAAAATAGTTGTTTCACGCAAGCTAGAATTTCTGTTCGACACACCACCGCTCGAGTGTTGGCCAACGCCTAGTGAGCAATAAGCCCATCACTCGAGAGCTAAGGTCGCGTGCAAGGAGCATCTACATTCTTGTTCTAAGCGCTCAACCACTTAATGCGCAACCAGTGAATAGTTACATTCCTTTTAAGACTCTACCGATCCGGACTCTTTTGACTTTAATTATAATTCAAATAACCGTGATTTGAGATACGTATATAGCCAATTACAGTTAAGAGTTAATGCACAAAAAACTGAAATGAACAGCCATAAGAAAATCCAGCATCTAAAAGTAATCAGCAAATGCATCATTTTAGTCAATCCTAGCTGAAACAAGTCCTTTACATATCATGTGCACTCTCAAATCACAGATCAAAAGTAGCGCGTTACTCCGTCTTATCATTCAAGTCGCACTATTCTTATGACAACTCATGGTCCAGTACATTTGAAGTATCTTTTAGTAGAAATACACTGAACAACGTAAAGAAAAAGCTATAAAATATGGTTCTAATTGCAACATAGCAAATATATTGAACAACGAAAACATTTAAAATAACTTTTAAACCAACAATAATGACATAAGGAATTTCAATCATTATTTACCACCTAAACAAAAGGACACTACAAATTCAAACTCGACTGTTAGTAAAATAAACTACTACATTGATTAAGATGCAAAGCGCAATAAAACATTTATTATATCGTTGTTAGCTATACTGAAAAGTAGAATGGGAACCAAGCAGCAAGATCATGAAAGGAAAAAAGGAAAAAATCTCAAAGAAAACAGTTGCCAGAAAATTCTGTTGTCATGAACATTGAATCAAAAACCAAAACAATTATTATAAAACCTAATATTGCCAATCTTCTTAAAGAAATAAAGTGAAAAGCCTCAATATATCGATGTATATTAATGTTGGTCCCATCTTGGAAAGGCAAAGATGATAAAAGATAAAACGGGGCTCGGCCTTGGACATTAGGGCCTCCATCCAATCTGTTTCTCTGTATCATCAGACTATGAGAGTTAAACCTCCCTTCACATTTTTTACATAGTTCAACGATATGAAAATTCATCCCATAAATTCCAGTTGATTGCTCTTTAACATTATACCCCCGAAGGTAGTTTAAGCATAAGCAAAAATCAATGACAAATACAACAGCAAACATCAAACATCAAAAATCAATGACAAGTGCTATAGAGAGCCAATAAATTCAGGCATATATATGTTACATGTATGGTGATTAACGCAACATCCCTTAGCTAATGGAACAAAAAAACGAGAGGCAATGTATTCAACTAAGCAATGAGGAAAAAACTAAGTACTTATAGAAGGGTTGAGGGTGGCAAATCCAAATAGACATCTAATCTCCAATTTATAGATTTAATATGTCTTTTGGATAGGCGAACTTTTTGGCATAAAACAATATGAATCATTAGGTCACTTCTTTATGTACTGGCATATGATCCGACAATCTAGATAGGAACCTTTACTAAGACTCATGACTTTTCATTAGACACCACTTTGAATAGATGCTCCTAATTAAAAAAAAAAAAACCATCGATTCTACAATATGCACTATTTGCATTTGAAAAGTAACAATTAATTATCACATTAATTGGAGACTTTTTCAATTCACGCTTACTAAAATCATTAAATTGCTTTTATTAAAAACATCAATTACAACATTTCCAAATATATTTTCATTACAAGAAGTTTCTAGCACCAATGATAATCAACAGCTCCATACCTACAACAAGTTGAGTTGTTGACAACTTTTTTAATGATTATACCAAAGACCATACTTGTGAAATATTCAAAAAGTTACATTACCAACCATTGTCCTGAATTCAGCTAATTTAAGTACAAAAATCATCACATTACAGCAGCAAATGTTTCAATCAAATCTCAACACTCCTCCTTGGCACTTTTGCTGGAAACACCAAGGCAACATCTTAGTGTTTCAAACCTTACTTTTAGCCAATGACTTGGTTAGGATATCTACATATTGATCCTCAGATTTGCAATGCATAAGCTCCACTTCCTTTCCTTCTTGAACTTCTCTAATTGAATGATATTCGATCTTGATGTATTTGGTTTTTCCATGGAATCCTTGATTCTTCACCATTGTAACGTCATTGATTATCACAATAGATGATTGTTGCCTCATTTTGCTTGTATTTTAGATCTTCTAACACCTTCTCAGCCAAATTGCTTGATTAGTAGCTTCTGATGCTGCTATCCAACAAATGATACTTGATCCAACATAAAATATGTAACCTGAAGTGGTCTTCATATCTTTAGGGGACCCAGCCTAATCAATGTCAGTAAAACTTGTTAACTTCCATGTTTCAGACTTCCTAAACCAGATTCCCAATTCTTCAAACCTCTTAATGAATCTCAAAACTCTTTTTCCTACTTGAAAATGTAATTCACTTGGCTCTTGTTTGAACCTAGATAGGATATTTGCAGAAAATGTAACATCCGGTCTTGTTGCAGTCAAATACAACAAACAACCAATCAAACTTCTATAAACGTTTGCATCAATCTTTTTGGCACCAACTTCCTTCATCAGTTTTGCATTTTGAATTAGTGGTGTGCTAACAGGTTTGCAGTTCTCCATATTGAACTTTATCAACACTTACTTTGGGCCTTTTGATATGGCAAATTTTCCAAAGAAAATGGAAAATCAATTCATTTTCCTACTTTTTTCACATGTTTGATACCTTAAATTTTCCCATCAAAATGTTTTCCTTCACTTCGTTCACACGCCTTATTTTCCAGCAAAATAAGGAAAATCATTTCCCATCCTTCAGCTGGGAATAGATTTTCCAGCCAAAATTTCTCCCATTTTCACGAACCTCCTTCACACTAGAAACCGCTCTTTCATCCCCTCAACCTTAATTCGTCTCCACTATTTCTAGCACGAACCCTTCTCCATGCTAAAAACTCGGTTGTCTCATCATCCAAACCTAAATCCAGTGTTGTCGTATTCCACCACAAACCCTTTTCCACACCAGAAACCCATTCGTCTCATCCTCGCAACCCGAATCCAGTGCTACCATTTTCCAATTCAGCAAGCGGACGACCATCCTCTGTAGTCGTCTGTGACATCGAACGCCGCCTTGCGTCGTCTGGCGTAGAAGTGGTTATGGGCTGCCTTTTTTGTCGGACTATTGAACTCATACATTGATTTGCTATGTGGGTGTTTCTTCTCCATACCCCCATCTGATGTGTATGATAAATGTTTCTGTCCAACATATTTTTCCTGCTACTCTCTTTGAGCTATATGATGATAAAAACGGGTTCTGGGCACTTGGTGGATTTTGACAATTGTGAAGGAGACTAGTAGGGGTCTGGGGTTGGAGACTCGGTGTAGGATAAGACCATGATGCATGAGCGTGCATATTAGCAAAATCGTGATTCGAAGGTAAATGATTAGGGAGATTATTGTACGAAGGATGGTGGAAATTCGAAGTTTGAGGCGGATATGAGTAGGGCACACCATTGCCCACCGGTGGAGGATAAGAAGCTGAAGGGGGCAGAATTACTAATGGTATTATAATGAGGGTAGTTTTACATGGATAGCAAAGGCAATCAAACAGCAAAAGATGGAAAATCTCAACATTTTCTAGGTGGAAAATTATACCAATCAAACACAACTACTTGACATTTCTCGGGAAAACAATTTCTAGGCAAATATTTTCCTTGGAATTCGTTTTCTTTCCACCCAATTTTCCAAGGTGCAATCAAATGGACCTTTACATGATTCATTTGGCAGATAAAAATCTCGTGTTGAGTCTGATGAATCTCCATCCCCAGGAAATACTGCATTTCTCCCAAATTAGTCATTTCGAAAGCCTTCTTCAATTCTTCAATCACTCTTCCAATTAATATAAAGTTGCTACTTCAGATCAAAAGATCATCAACATATAGTGAAATGATGATCATTTCTTCTTCCACTTATTTCACATACAAAGTTTGTTCATTCATGTCTTTTTGTGATACCAAGACTGCCAGATGATCATCTGTTCTACTGTACCAGGCTTTTGGGGTCTGCTTTAAACCATACAATACTTTTTTAAGTAGATACACCTTGTCTTCATTTCCTTCTACCAGAAAGCCTTCAGGTTGTTCAATGAAGATCTCCTCATTCAAGTGTCCATTTAAGAAGGTTGGATTGACATCTAATTGATAAATCTTCCATCCTCTTTGAGCTGCCATGGCCATTAGTAACCTTATACTTTCATAAATTGCAATGGAGCAAAAGTGTCTATGAAATTAACTCCATATTGTTGAGCATGACCCTTGACAACTAACCTTACTTTCAGTTGATCGATCGATCCATATGGGTTTAACTTCGTTTTGTATACCTATTTAACCCATATTACTTACTTATTCAACGGTCTGTCTACTAATTCCTAAGTCTCATTTTTCTCAATCATATTGATCTCCTCCTTTATTGTAGCCATCTAATCTGGTGACATTAATGCTTCAACAAAATTTATAGGTTCAACTATAACAACATTACACCTTGCATAAATGTATGCTAATGGCCTCATCTCACCCTTTCATTGTCTGAATCTGAACCATTATCTGGTTCTTCTTCATCTTCACTGATTCATCATTCTTTGTTTTGAGGAATCAAACCACATGTTTTGACTTTATCAACTGAACTTGCCTCCCAATTCCATGAAGCTTCTTCATCCACTTTAATGTCTCTACTGGAGATCACCTTATTTGACTGAGGGTTATATACCCTATATCCTTCAACATTTGTACAATATCCAACAAGTATCCATACTTTAGCTTTTTCACTCAATTTGTCCCTCTTTGCATCAGGGATATGAGTATAACAAATTCCTTCATATGTGAGATGTCAGGTTTGACACCATTCCAGGCTTCAAGTAGAGTCTTCTTCTCCAATGCTTTTGTTGGCAATCGATTGAGAAGATAAACTGCTGTATTGACTTCTTTAGCCCAAAATTATTTACGAATCTTCTTTTCAAACATTAGACACCTAGCCATTTCAATCACCGTCCTATTTTTTCTTTCACAAACTCCGTTCTGCTGTAGAGAATAAGGTATTGTCAATGTTTGATCCCCTATTGAGTCACAAAACCTGTCAAATTGATCACGGCTATACTCTATCCCATTTTCAGTTCTAATAGCTTTGATTTTGTACCCACTTTCATTCTTCACTACATTCTTAAATCTCTAAAACACTACAACAACTTCAAACTTGAGTTTTAGAAAATACACCTAACACATCCTAGTTTGATCATCAATAAATAGGATGAAATACTTGCTGCCATTCATTGTGGTTGTTCGCATTAGACAACAAACATCTGAATGGACCAATTCAAGCTTGATTGTGGCTCTTCTTGATTGGGTTTTTTGAGAATGGTAATTTAGTTTGCTCTCCAAATTGACAAACATCACACACACATAATTTATCTGTGATTTCTGATTAGTTATCTACCAAATCAAACTCATGCAAGTGCCTTAATGAGGTGTAATTAGTATGATCAAAACGTCTATGCTATAAAGAAGAATCATCTAAGGTAGAGATGAGTACATGTGTGGTGATATTCTTCCAGTCAATAGGGAAACTCCGATTTTTCATCTCTATAGTCATCAATTCAGTTCCATTTTTATATAGTATAGCGCATACATTGTTCTTAAATACGAGAGTATGATTCTTTTCAAGTAACTGACCTACACTAACCAGATTTTGGTCAATTTCAGGCACATAAAGGACATCAGATAGGTGTTTGATACCTGCAGGTGTCTGCACTGCTATAACTCCAATTCCTTTCACATCCACATAATCTCCATTTCCTGCTTTCACCTTGGATGAGTAAGCTTTGTTAATCTCAACAAATATACTAACACATGGTGCGTACAACCACTATCCAACAGCCAAGTTCGACCTTTGTTGTTGATCTGAATGGCTGTAAATAAATGTTCCTCCTATGGCTCTTGTTGGTTTTCTGCAATTTGAGCCTGCTGTTGTTTTAACTTCTCATTTTGATTCTTGCAAACCTTCTCTATGTGTCCAAACAATTTGCAGCCCCTGCATTGTGCTCCAGGTCTATACCAACACCATTTAGGAGAGTGTCCCTTCTTTTTGCAATGAGGACATAGTACATTTTTCAAGTTCTTATTGCCTTCTTTGCTGTTTTTAGTTCCTTTCTTCTCCAATTGTAGCTTTTTCATTCCAAAGTCTATTTGACCTTTGTACTTCTCTTTCACAAACAAAGCTCCTTTAGTTTGCTCATCATGTTTTATGAGTCTTCTTTGTTCAGTAATCTGCAAAGCATTTACCAACTCAGCCAAAGTTATGGATGGCAGATCTCTACAGTCTTCCAATGATGATATTTTTGCTTCCAACTTCTCAGGTAGACTTATTAAAACTTTTTCCACTACTCTTTTATTGGGTAAATAATCTCCCAGCAACCTTATCTGATTTACTGCTGTGACACCCGAACTTAAGCTTCGAGTGTCACTATAAGAAAACTCATAAACTTTGAAAGAGATTTTTACCTTGATCGCCATTGAAAGTCAGTTGCTAGCTTGTTCAATGATGATGGACAGTAACTTAACTTTTTTTTTTTATGCATAATCAATAATATATAAAGTTTATATTGAACTTATTATCTAAAAAAAAGTCTATAGAAAAGATAACCGCTTTGATACCACGATGTGACACCCCGAACTTAAGTTTCGAGTGTCACGTACTAAACATAATAACTTCTGCCTTTGCTACACGTACAAACTCTTAAATAAAATATAATACATACTGAAAACTTATTTTCAATTTATAATAAAATATCACTGTAAAATTTAATGGCCAGCAGAAGTGAAGGCTGACCTAAAATTATTCTTTATGTATACGAACTCGGTGCTATCACAACTAATTGGGGCAGCCAGTTCAAATATTTTTATAAAATCCATTCCAACTCCATTTTCTATGAAATCTACTGCATTAGAAAGATATTTCCAAATAGTTTCCTATGTTAAAATATGGAAAATTTCCAAGATCATATGATATAGACGTTTTACTAAATACTGTGAGGTACTGCACAAAAACTTCAGTTCGATGCTTAAAAATTTATATCTCAGGTCACAGATATCTAAATTGAGTGATTCTTACACTCCTATTAAGACAACTCAAAGAGGAACACAACAGTATTTTTAAAGTCTTAAATAGGTGTTTATAGTGTTAGTAATACCATTTTGAATTGACCCTAAAATACCTTATGGATAATATATTGAATATNTGATTCTTACACTCCTATTAAGACAACTCAAAGAGGAACACAACAGTATTTTTAAAGTCTTAAATAGGTGTTTATAGTGTTAGTAATACCATTTTGAATTGACCCTAAAATACCTTATGGATAATATATTGAATATATGAAGCCTCAAGAGAGTTGTAAACGTGAGTAATGCTTAATGGTGAAGGAATTGACCATTATCATGATAGTTAACGAAATAAACTTGGCAATTACTAATAACCTAGTATATAAAACTTGAAAAGTTTGAATTATTATCCAAAAAAATTAAACGCTCACAAAGTTTCGGATTATTACAACCACCTTCATTAATCTATCTGAAAAGTCCTTCACCGTCTCCGTGTCCTTCATTTTTAAAGTCTCAAACTCCCTTCTAAGATTTAGCACTTGCATCTGCCTTATCCTTTCATTAACTTGGAATTCATCTTTTAGTTTATCCCAGGCCTCCTTTGCAGTCTCACAAGTCATTATTCTTGTGAAGATATGGTCTGAAATAGCTAATTGAATGCAAGAGAGAGCTTTAAACTTTTTGGCAACATCTTCACCTTCTTGCTTGATCTGAGCTATCGTGGGGTTTGCTCTCAAGGGTAGAGACTCAATTCCTATGTCTGTTAAATAAGCTTTCATTTTAGCAGCCCAGAAGTCATAATTTTCACCAGTGAAGGCAGAGGGCAATGGTGCTGAGAAGCCGCTTGAAGCCATCTATTTTGCTTTCGACTGAAGATAGCTTTACTGGTTGTTTTGCTGATCTACTTCTCCTGCTATTTTTCTACTCTTCGCAGTCCCTTCCATGATCTAGAAAAGCTCTAATACCATATAGGAATATGTAAACCAAAGGGAATGAAAGTTGAACTATTATTTTTGAAACATCAGAAAAAACCATAGGGCTGGTGTCTAACATTGCCAAATATATATTCATTACAAGAAGTTTCTAGCACCAATGATAATCAACAGCGCCATACCTACTACAAGTTGACTTGTTGACAACTTTTTTAATGATTATACAAAAGACCATACTTATGAAATATTCAAAAAGTTACACTTCCAACCATTGTCCTGAATTCAGCTAATTTAGGTACAAAAATCGTCACATTACAGCAGCAAAAGTGTCAATCAAATCTCAACATGAGCATTCCTTAGTAAAAAGCTAACTTATCAATGAAAACAACATTTTGAACCATTAGCCATCATTGCAAGCTTAGGCAACAAATTAAACACATTATCTTCCAAATCAAGCTTTGGTTCTCTATTGTATTCATTATTTCGACTCTGAACCTTCTTGGGTTCTACAAGTACGATAGATGGTTCAACTAAGTATAATTTTCATAAAATCGGCCAAGTCCACAATCTTGTAGGTAAATGCTCTGTGTACTCTAAAATACTTAGTTAAACCACACCTAAAAATAATACTTAGTTGAATTAGGATTGAAAAATAGTTGTTTCATGCAAACTAGAATTTCTATTTGTTGCACTGCCGCTGAAGCGGTCGCTCACAACGAGAGGTGATATTTATATTCTAAGAACTCAACGCGAGGCAAGCGAGTGGTCATCTTCCT
Source organism: Fraxinus baroniana (assembly GCA_903798355.1). Lineage (NCBI taxonomy): Eukaryota > Viridiplantae > Streptophyta > Magnoliopsida > Lamiales > Oleaceae > Fraxinus > Fraxinus baroniana. The sequence goes on along the minus strand of CAIGRO010282714.1, from coordinate 966 downwards.
TTTACGATCTTCTTGAATGTTTTCGACTCCTTTTAGAACTCTACCAACTCGACTCTTTTGATTTTAATTACAAACTCAAATAACCATGATTTTGGATACATATATAGTCAATTATAATTAGGACTTAACAAAAATAACTAAAATTAACAGCACAAAGGAAATCCAGCATCCAAAAGTAATCAGCAAATTCACATCCTTTTAATTAGTCTCAACTGAAATATGTCATTGACATCCCATGTGCATTCTCAAGTCACAGATCAAAAGTTGTTCGTCTGCTGTACTCTATGTTACAGTTGTCCCCACAAACTCCTTTATACCAATAGAAAGCTCACTGATTAAATTTGTAAGTCATAAAAGTTTTTTCTTCTACTTTAAAAGCTTTCTGGCACGTCCTATTCGTGCAACCGTAATCTTTTTGTCATTTCATTTAAATATGTAGGTGTTCTCTCTACACCTATGTACTAAATCCACATCAAACTGTCACGATTTGCCTAATAGAATATAACATGCATTCATCTCAACAATGTCGCAAATAATTTATGATTTGTAAAATGTCCTTGGACAAAGGTAACTTGAAAATTCGAGTCACTTGAATAGATAGGCCCTTCTTTATCCAACCAATGTGATAAGGAGTTGGATGTTGTTCGATTGACACCTTTAGATGATCTACTAGCTTCTTTGTGATCAGATTCTCACAACTAAACTATCTATGATCAAACTACAAAAAAATATCATCAAAGGACAGATGGGCTGAAAAATCTTCCTACGTTGAGTGAAATATTCCTTCTTGTGCGAGCATATCATTTTCTTACACACAAAATCTCCTTGTTCTTTTCCACAATTCTTCGATGTATTCTTCTTCTAGCACAAGGTGAAAACACGAATAATAATAATAATAATAATAATAATAATAATAATAATAATAATAATAATAATAATAATAATAATAATCAATCTTATTCGTAA
>CAIGRO010282656.1:0-11260 GCA_903798355.1 Fraxinus baroniana | reverse complement strand
CAACAGTGGTATCAGAGCCAAATCAAACAATCAATCAACAAATATAAAATGCAAAAAATTGAAAATAGAAAATGAAACACGATGAATTTTCGCCCTAAGGCAAGAGGTTCGGATTAAAAATCCTAATCTCCTTTTGAGCTTCTGCCAACCAGAAGCCGGAACTTAGAATCGTTCAGAATACACCACAGGCACTCAGACATGAATCACCCAAGATTACATCAAGATCAAAAGCCCTCACTGATCAAAACCAAAGATCCACTCAAGGATGTCTACAATAACCCTCTGTAAATCACTCAAGACATGTATAGAAGACTAGAAATCAAACAGATCAGTTGTGCTTTTGTTTTCAGAGTGCTACTAACGAAGAAGAAGAAGAGAGCAGACGCGAGTTCCAGAGAATGAGAGAAATAAGAAATTGAATTCAATCCTCCAACCCTAGAAACGTATAAAAGGCAGCCAACATAAGACAGAATGGGCCACCATTTAATAAGAGTCAGCCCAGCCCAATGGTTAGCCAGCGGCCCATCATCATTGTGCCAGTTTTTTCTCTACACTCCTGTTTACAGATCATGCATGCTAACAACACTAGTCGACACCTCTACCAATGTCTGCTGTTAGGCATCAAATACAATTCCCTACACTTTTAATTCCTGCTTCTCCTCCTCCTAAACTTATTTTAAATGATTATTCCTATTGCATTTCTGTTCTTTGATTGTACAATTCTTACCTGTAAAACAAGTGCTCCCAGTTACCTTCTCTACTGCCCATTTGACAATGTAAGCGTCTTTACGCTCAAGTCGATTTGAGTCTTAAGAATGTAGTTTAGTTACCCTCTTACTTGTAAATAATCGATTCGATGTCAAGATCAAGAGAGTTTCCTCTACCAAAATCAATCTTGGCTGAACAATCTCTTTGAACAAAAATAATACAAGTTTTATTGGTAAAGGTTCAATGATCTGGGATAACTACTTCAATTTCGCACAGTATGGGAACCTTTACTTTGTGACATGTGAGTCACCTTATCAGGTATAGTGTACGTCCCAACTTACCCTTTCCCAGCTTGCACTATACCTGGGGCCTGATACAGTGTGTTATTAGTTGGGGATGCCCAATAGAATTTTTTAGATATTCATGTCATAGATGTGACAATATTATGAGATGGCTTTTAACTAATGACAACTGGAACTTATTTTGTTTTAGTTTAATTAATATTAATAACTCTTTCCTTGTCCTGGGAAGTCTGCAAAGCCCTTATTCAGCAATTATGCGATCCAATTATTCCATTTGCAAATTTACCCTCTCTTATAAGGAACCAACCCTAGTTTCAACATCAAGATCAAAGCAACTCCTTGGGCTCTTGACAGAATCAATCTTGGTTGAATAATCTCTTTGAACAAAAATAAGACTAGTGTTATTGGTTAAGGTGCAAGGATCTAGGCTTTACCTAGTTTAATTTACTTGGACTATAAGATCTACACTCACCTCTGTCCATTGGGGTGTGGGAACTCTTCTGGACACGTGATGCACCTTGTCGAATATGGTGCCAACTAACCCTTGCCCACTTCTCACTATACCTAGGGCCTGTTATGTGTGTTGCTAGTAGGGGATGAGCCATTGCAATTTTTTATAAATCCGTGTCATAGTTGTGACAGAAGTATGAGATGGCTTTCGACTACCAGAATATGGAACTTATTTTGTTTTATATTGAAATTAACAATTTTTTTTCTCACCTTGGGAAGTCGGCAAAGTCCTTGTTCAGCCTTGATGTGATCCAAATATCCTGTTTAGTGTTCACCATGTTTTGGAGAAGTGGTAACACTTTTCAAGAAAGATGTCTCAATAATTTGCAATTCAGCTTTGTCCTCACTATATGGCTTAGGATGGCCCATCAAGAGTCTTTGGTTGCTGAATGTCTTTAAATACATAATGGTTATCGGGCTTAAGTACTGTAGCTTAGAGGTGAAACTTGAGAGATAAACTAGCAAAAGCAGTGAAATAACTGTACTGAAGTAGGACGGAATTTACCATTTCATTTTTTGTTTTTGTTTTGGGATAACTAATGGTTGAGAATAGTCAAGAGATATACTATAAGATACTCTTGCACTGCATTATCATGATGTTTAGAATTGAGTTTAGACTCGTTTCAGAATAATGCTTATTTTTATTTGATTCTTTACTTTTAGACCTGCTCCTTTAACTTCAGGTGTAACTGTCAAATTACAACTAAGTACGAACTAGAACCTTAATTTCCAATTTGACTGTGTTGGTATATCTACTCATTCCATTTGCATCATGATATTTGTGCTCCATTATACGGGTGTGGTCAATGCCTGTTTGTATTAGTGCGTTAAATTATTGGCTTGTCAGCATTTTGTTTGCTTGGAGTTTGTTGTTGACACCAAAAAACTAAAATGTATATGCCATGCTAGTTCAGGGGTTTGTGGTTGTTTCATGCAGCCTCACGTGTTTATATTTATGTGACTTTGTGTGTTCATGCTTGCACTCAGTCTTGTGTGTTTGTGGTTTGCTCGTCTTGTTTTCCTATCACTTTGTGCAAGTGAGTCCTCGTCTTTTGCGTTTGTCATTTAATGTGTGTAGAATCCATGTGCAGTTCTGCATTGCCACAGCACGTTGCAGTGATTTATTTATCAGGAGCAAGTCGCACTTCATGTTAAAAATAATATCATGAGATTGGATTAATTAGGCATCAAGAATTCATCCGGGTTTGAAGTACTAGAGGGTAAAGTGCATAGGGATAATCTTGAAACTTTATCCTTCTCGTATTAACCAGTATACATTGATTAATGACCTCTGGAGAGCAAGGAATTGATTTGAAACCCTCTTTCAGGCTGCAGTTTACTTCAACAAAATACAATGCTTTTGTTTTGAAGAGCAGCGACTTCTTCCTGGAGAGCAGATTGACATGCCTGTAAGTGTTAGTTTCAATTTCTAGTACAAGTAGCGTTGCTCCTGGATTCTTGACACATGGTTATACTTTTGATCTGCAGGTCTTCTTTTATATAGACCCCGAGTTTGATAAAGATCCAAGAATGGACGGTATCAACAACTTGATTCTGTCTTACACATTTTTCAAGGTTTCTGAAGAAAATTAACGCTGCTTATGCTGTCACAAAGTATTTTCAGTGAGAAAGTAGAGTTTCTTCTGGACATCTAAGGATAATTTTTAGAGTTTATTAACAGGAGGGAATTTGAAGACTGAAGAATATATTAATGTGCTATACTATATAATAAATGCTCCAAATTCAATAGATTTCCGGTAGCAAAAAGGTAGCTGAGTCTGTTTTTAACTGATGCTATGCGATTTGAGTAAAAGGCGATAAATTGATCGTTTGAGTAATTATTGTTTCTTTTGCCTTTGTCTATTCAAACTGATCTCTATATTTTGTTAAGAATAACTCTGTTCTTATGTCCCATGTGCAAGGGTTAAGGGTGGCAATGCGTGGGTCCTGCCCCCCTATGGCCCTATCCACTTCCACACGCTGGCCTGTTGGCTCGTCCATAGGGAATGAGGCTGACCCAGGCCTCAATTTCGACAATCCAAGTCTCAACTTCAAATTGCTTAGACATAAAAAGAACTTTGCTTGATGTATATAATTATTGTACATAGTGGTGATCATAACCCTCACATGGGGTGTGACCCACATCTTTGGGAGCTCCATCCCATGTGAGGATTATGTACAATAATTATGTACATTTAGCATTTTTCTAAAAAGAATTTAGGCACATGTTTGAGCCTCATTTTTTATTTTATTTTTCAAAATGCATTTTGGAATAGTATTTTATTGGAGAACGTGTGGTTAAAAAATAAGGAAAAATTTTGAGTTTGCGTGTAATATTATTTTGCTGAATAATTTGTCGTAGAGAATAAGAGAGAAAAACATATTTTGAAAATAATTGACACCAAACAAGGGCTAGATTTAAACTTGTTATAGCCTTGACATGATTTGTATTTATTGTTACACCAACCCTTTTTTGTAATAAACACGTGTTAAATTCATCAATGATCATGCACCTTTATACTTAGTATCACATTGACCATCCAATTTTATTTTATTTTACCAATGTCATTTAAAGTGCATACTTGTACGACATTTCCAATTTGATTTTGTTTCACCATAGCCACTCAATTTCATACTTAACGTCACATTGGTCATCCAATTTGATTATGTTAAATAANCCAATGTTATTTAAAGTGCATACTTGTACGACATTTCTAATTTGATTTTGTTTTACCATAGCCACTCAATTTCATACTTAACGTCACATTGGTCATCCAATTTGATTATGTTAAATAATGTTATCAAGGTTATATCAACGTTGAATCAACATTTTGAACGTCTCTAATTCAAAACCGAACAAGAAACTTTGGTTTCATTCAGCTTCTTTGGCATTACTGAAACTAAATATGAAATTGGATGGTTATGATAAAACAAAATTAAATTGGGTGACCAATGTTACACCAAGTATGAAGTTGGGTAGCCATGGTAAAATAAAATTAAATGGGGGACCAATATGATAATAAGTATGAAATTGGGTGGCCATTAGTGAATTTAACCAAATAAACACTCTTCCCCATTTTTACAACGTAAGAAAGATCACTTATTTCAAGTTCAATAATTAGCATATACCCCTTGACTAGTTTATAACTTCGCCAACAAGCTTAGGTCATTGCCAAAATGTAATGGTTGAACCAAAATTTTAGCTTATTTTTCCACTCTATTTTTCACATACCATTAGTTCTTTAAGAGCTTTAAAACTTGTTATTAAGATCACAAGACTATCCGTTATTCACAATTTATAATTTTTTAGAGATTAATTAATTTCGTTGAATAGAAAGTCTCGACTGTACGAACTCAAGGCTTCATCATCTAAAGGTAGTAATCTTCGATCATTTTCTATGAAACAGAGGAGACAAATTGTCGGCGTCTTTTATAAAGTCGACATGGCTAAAAAATAAATAAATAAATAAATAACTAGAGGCTTATTTATTCGGTTGGCGACATGACGAGATGCAAATGAATCACAGCAACGGATCTGATGTATTGTTCACTAACTTGAAACACAAGCGTTGGATGTTTTCACAAGTAGGTTACTACTCGAATCATAACCTAACTACTATATTAATAACTATATCATTTGAAAAGAAGCCAAGAACTGCCCAGAAATGAAAGACTACCTTCCAATTTGTAATTAACATAACAGACTTAACAAGAAATCTTTGATTATATGTCAGTTTAGTGCTCAAATCATCATTAAATCTCTGATGGATAGTGAGAGAATGTAATTTCACCTACCCACTCCACACTATTCAATCAAAGTTGGTTCATGATTGTCTGCTTTTGTTATACCTGCTTTTTTCATGAGGTTTTTGTTTGCTTAAAAGCTTGTCAAATATTTTTTTATTTTTTTATTTTATTTAATTGAACCACAATTTCAATCTACTTTCTTTACCACACAATTTAATGGGATTCGCTAGCTTTTATCAACTTTTAACAACATCACACTTAATATAAATTTTAAAGTATGTTTGATAAGTAGAACTGAATATGATTTAACACAATTAAAGAAGAGAAATATGTATATGAAATTATCATTGCAACCACTACTTAGGACACAACTCACCTTTTAAAATCGACTTCTAAGGTAATGGCGTCTATAGTGGTTATAACTTTCACGAGTAATGTAGGATATAAATAAATTCACGCTATGGAACAATATATGATACAATTAAAATGACATTACGGAACCAATCTTCTACTGAAGCGGGGTGCCTACTCTATTCTAATTGCAATCAACACTTTGGGTAGAACTTAGGGCCTGTTTGATTTATTAACATTTTTCAGGAAAAATGAAAAATAAATTTCATCTTCTACAAATGCCTTGTTTGATGCACAATATTTTCTTGGCATTTGATTTTCTTGCTTTGTGCTCACACGGTGGGTTTTCTTGGCAATTCCAGTTTTTTTTTTTTTTTTTTTTTTTTAAATATTTTTCAGCAATGGAAACAAATTCCATGAACAATTGTGAAATTTTTTTCCCTTTAATAGACAATTTTCATGAAAAATAAAGTCAAATAAACACCAAAAAATCCAAAACTTCAACATTTTTCAGGTGAAAAATCATACCAATCAAACACAATTAATTGATAATTCCGAGGAAAACAATTATAGACAATTCAATTTCCTGAAATTCATTTTCTTTTCAATCAAATTCCACTCTTGCAACCAAATGGATCCTTACCGTAAAATTGACTTATAAAGAAGGGTGTCCAAAATGTTTATAAATCCATGCCGTTGACATTTCACAAATAATGTGGAATACAATTAGATCGTTATATTGGTGTAAACGTACATGCCATTAAAATTTTGCACTTCTTCATTCTATGTATCTACGTAGTTGAAAGTATTATCGTGTTTGGTTAAGCTTTAAAGTGCGTATACCAAATATGCTCTACAACGGAAGAAAGAAGGTAATAATAGCATGCAGTAAACACTACGTACATTAAAATATGATCAAAACTGTGAAATTAGACGAATTATCTTATCCTTCTCTGAATGTAGACTCTGGTCCATGTACACCTATACAATTTTGGTAGAGTTAACTGTCAAATTTTGTCGCACATTTCTCTTCTTTAATTTTGTAGCGTCTGATGTACTGAACTTCTTCGAATTAGAACTTTGACCGACCTCGATCACTATTTTTTTTTTTTTTGTTGACGTAGGAACCTACAGTCGCTACTCGTGAGTGCGCACTGGATAAACCTCGCTTCATGTACTGTAGCTTGTAAACCACACAGGAGAGATAAATCGCACTAGGCAAGTCCGATGCAACGGGCTCGACCGAGAAAGTGTTGATAACGGATTCAAACTCGTAACTTTCGGTCTCCGCGTTCCCCTGTTCCACCAACTCGACCACCCTCGAAGGGAGACCTCGGTCACTATTGGTACATGCTGTTGTGTTTTAGTTAGCTAGAGGTTCTTCATTCAAGAACATGATACAAATTACACACACTAGATAAATCAATTGACTAAGTTTTCACCCAATGCTTAATAAAAAAATATGAAATGCATTGATGGCATGTTTAATTAATCTTGACTTAAAACACAAGACTCCACTCAAAACTCCCTTTTTTATTGATTCTTTTTTCCATTTTTAATCCAAGCAAAATGAACAGTTGAACAAATGATCTGAATTGTGCATATGAGAGGGAGATTTAATCAGAAAGTTTGGTGAAGAAGAGCATGCAAGTTCCTGAAGATGCTGGTGATGGAGCAACAGCAAGTGATTCCTCACAAATCTCCAAACCCCATAATATAAATATATCTTCATAGATACTTCAGCTTTATCAGTAGTTGCACTAAGTTATAAGCCATAATTAATTGAGGAGTGATGATGGAGAGCCCAAACAGGAAATCTTCTCTAAAGGTGAGTATTATTCACATGTCCCATTGTTCTTGATCGTATATTCTTCTGTTGGCCTTAAAGATTTAATCATCAAACACTTCACACTATTTTTTGCTTGCTTTTAAGTTTGTGAAGAGTACTAGTTCACAGCCTTCAGCTTCATTAAGTACCAGAGGAGCAAAGAACAGCCCGCCTCGACGACCCTTCAGCAGCCATTCTGGGGTAGGTTTTATGTTTGTATGCGTAGTGCATATATTAATTGAGATACGATGGCACGTTTGGTAGTCAAAAATAGTATTGGACAATATTAAGAAAGAAAATCTCCGTTATAATGTTAAAGTCTTGTTTACTCCAGAAATAACAAACTGACGTGAAAAAAAAAATAAGTGTGACTGCTCACCAGGCTGAAGATTTTGGAAAAAGTTCTATTTTCCTTCTTAACAATCAAGACACAACACAATAATGGGACACTTGGCATGATTTATTTGACAGTAATAAAGAATAAGCAAAGTTAAAACTTTGTCCATTAGAGTATCGTCATGTTGATTACTGTGCACCAAACATGTCCAAGTAGTTTAAAACTCACTATGATACTACTAGTTCTCTCATAATGGCTGCTCGTAGCGGTTCAAGTGTTCACACATTATCAGACTTTTACTCATAAGGAACCAGTAAAAATCGTCTCATTTATTACAATATTCTTCATATTTTACCTCAGTGAAAATATTGAGACAATAAATCATGGAAGATCGAGAATAAGAGATAGTTCAGCAGTATCCCCTGCATATCATTTGAACAAACTTTAAAATATTTGTCTGTAGGTTCTTCAAAAGCCTCTGATAAAAGAAAATACCAAACCATTGGATTTCAAGCTCCACACTCAGGAAAGAGCAGCCAGGCGTGCATTGTTCAACACTACGGTACGTGTACCACTGATCTGCTACCTTTTATAGCAATAAAGCGCACAGATTTTTCTCTATCGGATCGAGTGCATTTAGCATATAGACGAGGGACATGTGCTGGCCTGTCCGATGAGCTAGGTATTGACGAGTATGAATCTTTTTGTACTTCGGAACTAATACAGGTTGAAATCAAGCTGAGTATCATAGAGCAACAGAAGAGGCAAGTCGAGAAGCTGCTAAAGGTACACAAACAAACTCACACTTGAAGATGGTCATAAAAATCATATTTTTAAGTCAATTTAATGTAAAAAAATGTTTGATTTGAAGCAGATAATAGAGGAGGAAGAGGTTAGAATGCTGAGAAAGGAAATGATTCCCAGAGCTCAATTGATGCCTTTTTTCGATAGACCTTTCTTCCCACAAAGGTATTATAATCATATGGACGAGAATATATAATTCACGGCTACATTTAAAAATGATTTCGACAACCACAATGGACTTTATTAGTGTATCCCTCCCACCTTTTTTGTACAGAAAAATCACGACACTCTTATAGCCAAACGTACAAAAAGAAGAGCGAGATTACAATGCGGAAACGTGAACCAGTAAATTTTATCATGTTAGCGTGCTAAAACAGTTTCGATCATTTATTTTTCAGATCGACAAGGCCTTTGACAGTTCCACGAGAGCCAAATTGTTACCGCAAGAACTCCAGCTTCATCTCCTGCAGATAAACACATATTAAAGTGTTTTAACACATTGAAGGCATGCAAGCAACTGACCAGCTCATGTATAAAGAAGAAATTCTTCGGCATTTTAGATATGTTCGAGTGTTCATTCCTCTTTTTGGTTCTATGAAATTTGTACTTTAATTAGTTGTGAGTTGCAGGGAATAAATGGAATTGTATTCTAATTGAGTTTCTTTTCATTCAAAGATAGAATTAACTACCAACGGTTGTGTGTTAACTGAATTTCATCCTAAATTTCGAAGGTTCAATATGAACAATTAAAAGAATGTCCTCAACCATAGATAAGAATATCTAGTCTACCCATTTACGTGAGAAATGGAGTAAGCTTCCATATTTAAGCTATGCTGCTGTAGTAATCTTAGCACCCCCTCTCAGACGAGTGAGTGATGAGGGTCTCAGCATCAAACCGAGATGGTCTCTAAGAAAATTAAATCTAGAGTGTGATAAGGCTTTGGTTAAGTAGTCAGCCATCTGATTACGTGAAGGAATGTACCTGATATCCCAACTGTAAAATCAAGACCCTGTTCCTAACGAAATGTACGTCTATTTCTACGTGCCCTGCCCGGAGCATATCTATTTTTAAAGAACATATTCTACAATTTAGAAAACATGTATACATTTAGGCCATGTTTGATAGCATTGATTTTCCATGATCCATTTTCCTACTTTTTACCTGTTTGATTGCAAAAATTTTACCCGGAAAATTTTTTCTCACTTTCTCTCACATGTGCACATTACTTGTTGGGTTTTCATTTTCCAGCCCTTTATTTTTGCAATTGGGAAAAGTTCTAGATCCAATGATAAAAAAATTTATCACTTTTATTGATAATTTTCATGCAAAACAAAGTCAAACGAATTGTATTCGATATGATACTTTTAAAAAAATATATAATTTTTGGCAAGTGAAACAAATTCTAGACCCAATGGTAAAAGAAATTATCAATTTAATGGACAATTTTCATAAAAAACAAAGTCAAACGGACACCAAACTATTAACATTTTTTAGATGAAAAATTATATCAATCAAACACAATTAATTACGATTTCCCGTAAAACAATTTCTAAACAATTCAATTCCCTAAAATTCATTTTCTTTCCACATCTGCAATCAAAATGACCTTTAAAGATTAAAAATATTTTAAGTACTCAAATAGGTTGTTTATATCTAATTCTTAATTTTACTTCTTCCGAACAATTATTTATTGTATTTTCTCTATCTTATATGTTCACTAGATTCTCTCCAAATTATTATACTATTTTTTTCTATTGAAAATCGAAACACTTTGTATGCAATGAATTATAGAGTGTGTATTTTGCTATCTAAATTTGAATAGTCAAACTCACTATCTACACTAAAATATTAATTCAAAGAGTCTCTTTGAACATGATTCCAAGGATTGACTCCTTAAAATAAAAAGTATCTTCTATTTAAAGAGTCTATTGGAAATGCTCTTAGTTCAAGAACGGTAAATAGGATTTGCCGCTAATACAATAGGATTCATGTTATCACATGAAGTAATAGAAACAGCAGGAAGACTTGATTCTCGTGATAAAGATTGTGAAATGTCTAGAAACAAACAAAACAAGATAAGATCTAAAATCAAAAGGTAGAAAAATAAAAGTTTTAACCCAAAAGATTTTTTTCGGCCAAAGTCCCGAAGGATCGATGAACACTCCAACACCTAATCACCCATTGAACATTTACAAAAGTGAATAATGCTCAATTGTACTATAAAGTCTCAAAATGACAATCAAGGATACAACAATGTACAAATTCCACATGTATAGTCACTGAAGACTTATCTTTTACATCCAAACAACCCCTCCGAGTAAAGTTTACTATTCACCAAGAACCCCACAAAGTAAATTTATACTCTTTCTGTGACCCAAGAAATAAAGAACATCAAGTTTTTTATGTATTACACCAAATAATAAACCAAAATAAATGAAGATGAAGATGAATATTTGAAGTCTCAAATGAGGATATCATTCGAAGACAAAGAACACAGAAAATGTAGTATCTTCTTAAAAGTCTCAACACAATGAATAAACCAAAGACCAGATAAAACATTTGCATTATTCCAAGTGTACAGAATTTTTGTTTACAGATAGTTTACACCCCCTCAAGGGCGGACCACGAAGGGCCCGGCGGGGGCGGCCGTCCCCACTGAAATTTTTTTTTTT
>CAIGRO010282622.1:0-10625 GCA_903798355.1 Fraxinus baroniana | reverse complement strand
AAATAAATAAATAAAATTATCTATTCTTTTATTCAATCCTCATTAGCTTAGTCTACAAAGAACAAAGTTTATTTAATATAACATGAAAAACTTATACTATAATTATTGTCGAAATGACAGTAAGCTCCTCTTTTAAAATGTATCAAGGTAATTACAGTTACACTATCCACTCATACTTCTTAAGCATTTTATTTTATTTCCTTTTTTTTTTACGTAAACGGGTCTAGTTGGTCGGGTTTATTCAATTTTCATGAATTAACTCATAACCCGACATGACTCGACTACACAGCCAACCCACCCAACATGTGTAAAAAAAACAAAAAAAAAAAAAATGACCCAAACTGATCGGGTTGGTTCGATTTGGACGATTTTGGAGGATTTAGTCGGATTTTGCCCACCCCTATCGCTACATTTACAATTTTTGTTAACAATTTTGTTTACATTTCAGAATGTAGCACACAATTTTACTATTGATTTCAACAATGCTTAAAATAATCAATGACCTCGATTTTGTTACATCAAATAATTCAAACTAGTTGTACACAATGGTATATGAGAAAAATAAGAAATTTAATATTACTTCTATCCCATAAAGATGAATAATACTAAATAAAACACCACCACCAATCTATGTGACGTTATATGAATTGCTCGTTTCATGATGAAATTATGTGATTCATTTAATTGAACATGTAATTTAATTCATTAGTGATGTCACTTAAACTTGTATTGGACATCAGTGATACTAAATAACACTTATCCATAAAGATGGACTTGCTTTCATTTTCACATATATTAATAAAAAGTAATTAATATTGTTGAAAATGTGAATTTTCTTACAATTTTTTAAATATGCCCATATATTAAATAATGATTTAAATATAATTATGTTATATTTGTTGATAACAAGATATATTAAATCACAGTTTGAATCAAATTAAAATTTTCATTTTCATTCTTCTACTTATTTTCTCATTTATTCATGAAGATCCTTTGCAATATTTATAACTTTAGTGTGATTTTAACCTTAAAATGCCCCCACAAAATGATGGGATATTCGAGCACATCAATCTTAGAATTCAAATGATCATTTGAGGACATTTGGTTATCAATTTTGTTAAGAGAAGTAGTTCAAACTATTATATATAAGTAGGTATTTTATGAGAAAAAGACCTAACTCAAATGGTAAAAGGGAAATCCTACCAGATTAATAACTTGAATTCGAGCCTCCTTGAGGGGTAAGGGTGTGATTCATCGAAAGAAAGAAATTTGTCTTTCTACAATTAATCAATATGGAATACCCTTGATATTTAAATGGGTGTAATAAAATAATATAATTTTGTATAAAAAAAAATCGAATACAATAAAACAAATTTATTTTTCTGATATAGTTATTTCATTTTACTTTTATCACGTTTTAATCTCTTCATGGCGTCTGTATATCTAACAACCAATTCATGGTCCGTATTAATTTAATTTAATTTCTCATTTTCTATTAAGTTGCATGCCCAATGGATCTTGGGCCTCATTTCTTTTTCAATCTTTTCATCGAAGTCATAAGACGCGGCATATCAATGGGCGTGCGTGCGTGCGTGCGTGAGAGAGAGAGAGAGAGAGAGAGGGGAATCATCGAATATTCTTTAATCTAGCTAGGGTATACTTCCCAGTTTCTTCAATGGCTTAATTTATTGCAAACGAATGTGACAATTTTCCAATGACCAATGGGGATTCTTGGTCAGGCTAGAATAAATTAAAAAATAAAAATAAATTAGTCACAATTTGCAATTTTTTAATTAATATATTCGTGCAACTGATTTTTCATTTTTGTATTTCACCCTTTTGAAAGTAACGTGCCAACTTGGACTTGGCTGGTGCCAGCCACACGCCATGAATAAATTATTTTAGAGCTTTGAAAAAGTTATATAAATAGTATGTCTTACGAAATATGCGTGGATACTGAGTTGATAATAAAAAATAATAATAATTTACATGTGTAAAAGGTATCTCCACAATTTAAATATCAACATTAATAGTGAGTTCATTGTATGTAACAAAATGCACCACCAAATTTGACTTCCCTTATCAACGTGCGAAAAAGGTAAAATTACGAAAATAATTTGTTTGAGCCTAGCCCAGTAGCATCTCTCATTTATCAATGCTTAGTCTAATCAGGATCCGTTCAAAAGAAGAAAGTATATTCATATTTCGAATTAAAAAATCAAGATGCATTGATTCGAGACTATTTGACAAATGCTATAGTGGGTAGTTAAATAAAGCCTAAAACATAATTAAATATTAAATTTGACTAGGAATTTGAAATTATTTATTCATAGGTTATTGTTTCTAATCTATTTTATTGCTATGCTTAGGTGGAAATTGATTTTAAAAATATAAAGTTGAACGGATTAGTTTTGCCGCATAACTATTAAAGAATTTTTTTATAGATATTTTTTAATGTTTACTATATAGAATTTAAAGCCAAATTTGTGTCTTGAAAAGGATGATATTTAGAGCTGATTTGTTGTTTGCTAGTTAATATTTTCACTGAATCCATCTAGGTTCATTGTGCTAAGAGCTACTTGCAAGTTCAAAATTTAAAATACATAGTAGCATGTTTTGTAAGTTTATGTTTGGTAAAGATTTTTTAAAGTTAATTTTTTTTTTTCAAACTCATTTTTAACGATACATTCTTCCGATGAAATAATTTTACATGTGCATCTATAATTTTTTCATTTTTCTAAACCACGCTTACTCTCAATAAAATAATTTTACAAGTGAATTTACAATTTTTCCATTATTCTTGACCATGCGTTCTCTCAAAAATTGCTTTTTTACAAAAATTATTTTTAAGAAATCTACATCGAATAAGTCCAAAGTAATGTGAAAAGAAGAGGAAACCAAAGGACCTTTTAAAATTTTACTCTGTCTAATTCATTTTAGAACTCTAGTAAAGAGAAATAGGGCTCGTATCGTAGTGCTTTTGCTTTTTATAAAAGAGATTTCTGAAAAAATTATTTTATATTATCTTTCTCTAACAACACTTCTAGCAATACTAAATACTTTCAAAAAAAAAATTATTCAAACATATTCGAAAGCCGTGGTCCATGCTATATCTTTATGCTATTTTGAAATTAATATTTAGAGCGTGTTTGGTAACAGTTAAAGTCCAATTAAAATTAAAAATATAGTTATTATTGGGTCCCCACCCGTCTAATAAAAATCAACAATAACTACTAATTTTTCAATTTTAATCCGATTTTAATCTCTACCAAACAAACTTATAATAGACAACTAAAGCTCTCTTAATTGGTGCTTTTGGCTGTTTTAACACTCAATTATTCATATTGCGGTACAACTACTATTAACTAATTCTTGATAAATTAGGTTGACAAAGTTTGATAAAAATTTGCTATAGTTTGTGGTTGAAAAATTATATAAGTTGATGATCTCATTAATGTGCGGTTAAAATCAAAATTTGACCGATTGATAAGAAAAATTAACTTTTTTTCATCAAATATATAATATTTTAGTCTATATTCCATGTTATTTAGCCATGTTTGAGCTCTATTTTGAAAAACGGGCTCAAACGGAAGCTTATAGTTTATGTGGGCCGTATTAAGAGTCCATACATCATCATCAGCTGCTCATGATTTTAAAACGGAAGCCCATTTTTAGTTGAGCCCAATTTTAATTGGTATGTTAGACTCCATCTCCCTAGCAGTCCAACCTCATTTATTTCAAGAGAAAATGTTAGCTAATTTCATGGAAAGTTTGAGGATCGGTTATAAGGATTTCGTCACTAATTTTTATTACATTCATTTTTAGCACTTTTTTTACGTTATATTTGTTCAAATGTCTGAATTTCAATTTGTCATCGTGTACGTTTCTCACGGAAGATTCTGTGTTTACAAATGTAAAAATTCGTGCTCTGATTTTTATTTTTTTTTCAAAAATATTATAAGTTAAGTCACCTTACTTGAGATAAAGTTCGATGCGTGTGTCATTTTGGTAGAGCTTCAGTACGTTGAAATGTAGGAGTGTTTTTTATTGGCTTTATTTTTCATAGAAAATATTATTTTTTCTCACCAAAATTCCTACTTCTGAGGTATTTGATTGACATTTTTTTTTTCATGAAAAACATTTTTCAAAAATTAGTAGCGTGACGATGTTTTCCTAAAATACAAGAGAAATATTTTCTTTGTGGGAGGTAGATTTTTATTTTCTTGGCAATTCACACTTGCCAACAACTCAATTTTATGGAAAAATACAAAATTTTCTATATTGAAAATTAAGTCTATCAAACACATTTAATTGATCATTTTCATACAAATAAATTCTAGACAATTCAATTGGCTAGAACTTGTTTTCTTTTCATGCAAGTTCCATGTTTACAAGGCATGAAAAATGAATCCTAAAAAAGAAAATATGTTCCTCATCTTGAGGAAAATAAAAACTTACCTTCCCTCAAAGAAAATATTTTCCTTAAAAATAAGGAAAATTAGACATATTTTTAAAAGTTGGAAAATATTATTCATGAAAAAAATAGCAATCAAACACTTCAAAGTAAGAATTTGGATCGAAAACTGACATTTTCTATGAAAAATAAATGCAATCAAACACACCCTAAGCATAATTTCAAAGGTTGGAAAATACTTTCCACATAAAAAAAAAAAAAAAAGTGGCATCAATCAATCAATCAATCACACCCTTAAGTCATTTTTATGAGAAGTTTTCCAATCAATCACGCCCTAAGGTCCTGTTTGATTGGACTATATTTTTCATGGAAAATGAAAATTAAATTTCATTTCCACCTTTTTGCATGTTTGATTGACTAAATTTTCCCTAAAATTAGTTTTCCACATTTTCTGGATTTTCCATGTTTTCTTGGTTTTTGAGAAAAAGTTTTTCCCATGAGTTTGATGGGAAAAACTTTTCTAGTCAACTTATTTATTTATTTTTTTTGCAATGGAAACAAATTCTATCTCCAATTGTAACAAATTTTATCCATTTAATGAGCAATTTTCATAAAAAATAAAGCGAAACGAACAAAAAAAGATCCAAAATTTCAATATTTTTCAAGTGAAAAATTGTACCAATCAAACATAATTAATTGACAATCCTCACTAAAGCAAGTTCTAAACAATTCAATTTGCTGAAATTCATTTTCTTTCCACCCAATTTCATTCGTCTAATCAAACGGACCTAAGTGTTTTATAAAATAAACATGTACTCAGGTGTGTCGCCACCACTCTTTTTGATCGAGAGGGGTGAGATCACAACCCATCGCCTTGACAACCTCTCTCCAAGATGCTGACACATTCCATCATCTTGTAATATGACACATTGAGCAACTTGCAATTTGATTGATTTGACATTTATACAAGGGTAGCTGGAAATCAAATCCTTTCTTCCTCGTCTATGGCAACGTGTGGGATGTCACATGCTTACGATAACTAGAATGTTGCGTAGAGCTTGATCCATGAGTTATTAGGATGATGTCAAAACTATGATTACATACAACAAATTCATAACAATTCACACAAACTCCTTTAAAAAAAGGAGGAGAATTATTAAAATTGCTTCTAAATTGTTCCAAGAAAAATATCGTGGAAAGATAGTTTTGGCCATGAAGACATACAGACTGACTGAATGTGTTTCCATGTGGCACTGAAGTGTTCTTTTCTTCTGTAAAAGGTCTATTAGGTGGGGAGAGGTATTTGGTGGGGAGAGGTGTGATAGTGCCATTTCTTTCAAACTATAAAAAGACTTGGGAAAATGGGACCATTTGTGTTTGTCAACTAGGCACACTGATTAGAAAATGCCAGGTTTGAAATCTAGTGCCCGTTTGATTCTCAATAATTAGAAAAAAAAATGAGTTTTGAATATTATATTTAGGAGAATTTATGGTTAATGAGTATGAAAAAAATTTGGTATACCGCGTATAGCATATTTGTTGTATCTATCAGTAATTCATATCCTCTATCTAGAAAGTAACCATCGTGATTTGACTCGTAGTATTTTGCAAAGCTAAAATCTTGGAAGTGTAGTGTAGTTTATTGTGTGACATCATTTTACGACCATTAGGGTACAGTGTTTGAGTCTTTACTTAAACTTTTGTTGCATTTACAAAGTATCATTAAGTAGATTTGTAGAAATTAGAAAACTATGAACTTCAATTAATAATGAAGCTTTTTGAAGTCTGCATCATTATGAGAGTTTAAGCTTTTAGATTAAAGTAGCATCTAAAGAAGAGATTAAGTCTTAATGTCAGCCATTTATAAAAATTGTGTACGTTTCAAACCTTTAATATATAGAAGAACAATACCCCCTATGACCTATGTACAGGGAATTGTTCACAAAACCATTACAGGTGTTGCCATGCAGCACTTGTATGGGTGACTTTTTTTCTAACTATCGAATTACAAAGAGACGTGATTTGTAAAAAAAAAAATAAAAAAATTGTGAAACTCTTCTATACTTGTAGCATAACTCTCTAAATGAAGGTAACATGCGTACGTGCATTTAAGGAGGCATGTTGTAACTTGTAATCTCAATTTAAATAAATAAATTTCAAGGATGAGGTGGGTGAATGTAAACTTTCTATTTACTTGTCTTGAGTTGTGTAGCTATATATTTTCTTGATTGGGAACTCAAAACTAAGTGAGGAATAGACAGTGGACTTCAAGTTAAGCTCTTTTAGTTGCATACAAAAAGTCGCTTGATTTGGAAAAAGTTCCAAATAGATGATACACGAGAGATTTCAAAGTGCTTGATCTCCATACCATTTTTACTTGAAATATTTCTCTTTTTTAACAGACGAGGTAGGATTCAATGTCAAATACTCCAACTATCGAGATAAGAGTGTTGAAGCCCAATCAAAGATATGGATGGTGTTCCATTGGGAAAAAAAAATCTCTTCTTTGAATTTTTTAAATTACTTACTGATGTAAATGCATCAGCATCTGGGTTTTTCCATCAAAAAACCTCTCATCGCTACAATTAAGCCATTGCTAATGCTTACTTTCCGTCCGTGGCTAATATCTTTCAAATATTTTTATATTTATTATGATAATAATCAATATTATCATGAAATTTATGGTAACAAAAAATTTATTCCTTGCTGTCGTGATAAATACTCTTGATAACCACTGAATGCTAAATTAAAAGCCTTTTCTTAGGAGAATCTGTGAAGCCAATCTCATGTTTGAGCTCAGTATTACTAAATACTACAATGAATAAAATTTGAATTTTTTTTTAATGCTTCAATACTGTAAATTCATCTTACTAACCAAGAAACTAATTTTACAGTGAATTACTTCACATTCATAAAATGCATCGATTCGAATTACAAGATGTGATACTTTTATGTGCATATATATATAATTCATTTTTTTTCCTACAAATTAATTGAATTCAAACAATATGCAGCCGGACATGGATCTGTTTGTCAAGCGATTACCTAAAATATTTACTCCCATAAACATATATGTTTGCAAACAGACAAAAATTTGATAGATTTCTCCGTGATTATTGGATATTATACAAAATTCTTGACTGCTTGCAAGTTTACTGGTAACTAGTACTTCTGGCACTCGACAGTTAATTACTCAAAATCCTACTTCTTGAGCAAAGGAAAAGCTGGTGCTACAAAATTTGCTCCCTTCACAAATCTTCCTTTCATTCTGGGCCTTTTCTCAGCATTCAATTTCCGAACCTCGTACCTTATTTTCTTTGAAAACAATCTGGTTCGGCGCTTCTCCCTGTACCTGGAAACCCTGGCTTCTCTTCCTCCATCCACCATTGCCGCTGCATGTCCACTCATCATTCCCATTCCTCCATATACATGCATTGTTCCACAAGTGCGCTGCAAAATTTTATTGTACTTTAATTGGATAAACATAACTGGCTTTTTTGGTAGACCTTATTTGAAATGACGTCTAGTCCTATTTTAGTGCATAATAGCGGAAAAACATGCAAAACAATGGCATTAGTAACTTGGCCCTACAACCTGGAACATTCAAGGAAAGTCTGAGGCAAACTATGTAAGAAATAAGCTTCAATTTGTGATTTGAGTATTTCCAAATGAACTTGAGTATGTATATCTAAAATTGATGCATGTTAATATAAGGAGTCTACTGTAACTAAAATTTTACTTTTAGGATATTGTTCATTTGTCTCACGCACACACGAAAGGGGAAAAAAAATGAATATGAAATCAATTATAAGATTAAAATGAAGGAAACGAACCATGCATTCAACCCAGAAGTCATCGGAATTCAATTCCGGCCGTTCACCAGTTATCCATGGAGACCTTTGATCATCCCAAGACGACAACACACCCTCGTAGTCTAGACTCAACATAATCTTCTTCTTTTTCTTGGTATCATCGTCAACTTCATTAAAATCTTCGAATTTTTTCATTATTTCCTGATCACCACCAATTTGTGCTTTAGTATCTTCTGCTTCACCTGTAATTGGAGAATGATCATCATAATCAAAATTGAACTCAAAAGTTTCTCTTTCCAAGTCTATTTCTGTGCCATTTTCATGTGCCTGAGCCATGACTATTTCTGCGACTTCTTCATCTTCAACCTTAACTTTTTCACTACTGCCCAAAGAACATGAGTCGTGATTTTCTTTTTCACAGCTCAAAAGTCCCAACCCTTCAATATCAAACGACTCATCTTCAAGCCCTTTACCTAATAAATTTTCAACATCAGCAGCAAATTCTGCAAGATCCATTTCAGATGGAAGAAACCCATGTAAATGATTCATTTCTTGCCTCAAATCATTCGACATGGCTTTCGATTCAGTATTCTCAACAGCTTCGGTATTGTCCGCATCATTATTCGTCACACCCTCGTTCGCAGAAGTGCATAATTCTGCAACGAAGGGTTCGAAAATCGGAACCCTATAAAGAAGTTGTTCTTCATTTTCTTCATTTGAGTGCTCTTCGCTGCAAGTTTCAGGCACAAGATGAAGAGGGTTTCCGATTTTCTCTTCAGATTTGAGCTTGTCTGCATGCCTTTTGTGCCTTGGAGTTCGAGTCTTTCTTATGAAACCCCGGTGCCATGAGGGCACAGAAATCTGCAGAGAAGATTCCTCGGATGATTTGATTGAAGAAATCTTGAGTTGAACCCTTTCGTGGCGTCGAGCCAAAGGGTTTGCTGAATGAACAGATGCATCACAAGATTCGCATAAAAATGCATCGTCAGCTGCACAATACCATCGAGCCCTCTTTTTTATACAATTATCACAGGCTCTTGCTGTTTTTCCTCCAACAGCATTAGCCAATTTTCTATCAGAAACCATGGATAATTTTTTTGTATATATCTGTGTTTATATCGATCTCGGATCAAATCAAAGAAAAGTTGGACACCAGAGGGCAGTAGGAAATGTTGGGTTTTTTTGCTCTTAAATGTATAGAACTCAAAAAACTTGGTGCAATTATTTGTACTGGGGAGTGACCCACAAAGTGCACTTTTACAGTGCAGTTAAGAGTTCAAGGCCTTTCTTGGATACACTTTTTTTCCACTTCGGGAGTTTTCACAGGGAATGGGGCTAACACTTTTGGGACCCACCAATGGCCCTTATCTAAATTGCTATTGGCTAGACTAAAAAATCATCCTAATCCCTGCTTCTTGAATGGCCAGATTTTTAAGTTTGGGATTTCTAGTGGGACCCGGATGAAAATTTGATCCAATCTCTCTCCTCTTTCTATATGTCCCAGTGTCAATTTCTTGCTCTTAAGATCTTTTGTAGGATACCTCTTCAAAGTTTAAAGCAACGGATTGAGGTCCCCTATTCCCCTCCTATTCTTCCAGAAAGAAATAGCATGTATTGATTGCTGTCTTCAGACCTGTTATATTCTCATGGACGATGGAGCGATTGACTGGAAATTCCATAGTGATAAGGTTGGAGAAGATATTTTTATATTTTGTAATTCATAGCAACAAAGGTAATAAAAGATTTTAACTTTTTTGTTCACAATTGTTATATCTCAATTAAATTCGGTTTAAAGCTTCTAAATACCAAAAACGCTTCAATGCTTATCATAACCAGATGTTGATGTTCCAATGCCAGTCAATGTTTAAACACAATTAATTGCAAATAAAGTTGGACAATATTATAAAGAAACGTACCAAACATGTCCTAAAATGTCATACGACCCAGATAAGAAAAGTATAACGTTATTATCTTTACTGGGGATGATCACTATATATGTGATGTTTCGTAGGTGATGAGACATAAAATGATAATGCTAATTAAATGTTTAATGACATGATAATATCCATTCAATGTATCGATATGAGACGCACTTTATTGATCTTATCAGATGGCACAAGATATATAACATTATTTTTAAATATATCTATATAAAACTTACTTAAATAACACTATCGATTAATATCACATGAGATTGTTCTAGTGGGGAACAATTAGCATTACTCGAAATGATAAGCCAAATAGATATATGGATACATATGAAATTCACTTTATTGATTTTCAAATTTAATCTCACATCATATGATGATCAATTCTTGTGAGAATTAATAACATTACTAGAAAGTATAAGGTTGAGTTCGATGTAGCCCACGTGCATGACATTAGCCATGTCCCTTTTT
>CAIGRO010282556.1:0-16975 GCA_903798355.1 Fraxinus baroniana | reverse complement strand
AAAAAGGCCTCCCGTATGAAGAAAAAAGATCATGCTATAGACCCTCCAAATGATACGTCTGGCTACCATACAAATCCCACTATTTTAATAATTATTTTTGTAAACTTGTTTTTGATTTTATGCACATTCTATAGCCGTAATATAATGTGTACTCAGGTAATAATTTTTACTAGGTAGCCTGTGTTACGACAACGTCACAAAATATAATAATATATTATAATGCAAAAGAACAAACAAAGAATTAAAACTACATATGAAAGAATTTTAATCACTGAAGGAAGAATTAGCAAATCAAGGACTAAATACTTACACAATATCCTTAAAATAGATTCGTCCATCACCACAAGTGCTTGAAGTTTCATTTGAGGGCCTGTTCCCATGATATAATCGAGAAATCAGTAGAATCTGGGCATTTTAGTTTATTTCGACGAACTGAATTTGATTAGAACTATTACCAAGACTTTTAAAGATAGTGAGAACAAAGGAAAAAACCGACTTATATAAAAGGTTCTAATGTGTTGCTTAATAGACCGATAGTTACAATTGTTACAACTATTAACAACATCATCAACCAGGCGGTTTGATATAATAAACATGAGTTTCCGGAGTTTTAGGAATAGAAAAGTCAATTGGAAGAAAAAAATTGAAAATTATAGAAAATAAAGGCAAAACGTGGATCATTTTAAGGGGCCAATTTTGATCCAATATTCATGTATGCAAGTTGCACTTGCACATAAGTTCAATAGCCTGGGGTGCTAATCCGGTTCGTACTCCTCATTGCACGCGCACGTGGAGTGAGACTTTATGTTACACATGATTATACTTGCAAAAGTGTGGTTACGTATAAATTAGACATTGCCATGTCTATTTTCCTATATGGAACAAATTAAAATAGTTTTTCCTTCCAATACATAAACTCCTTTCAATTAGTACAATTTGAACTCCAAATTATCATTCACCCAAACATCAATTTTGACGAGTAAATTTGTGATTTCAATGTTTTCAAGGAGGAGAACACAAATCTACTTTGATCTTTCAAAACAAAAGAATGGGTACCATACAAAATTATGCCAAAATAGTCCTATTTATAAGTCATTTTCCTACAATCCTCTACATGAATGACAATTGAGAGACGAAAATGTGAAACAAAAATATTTTGTGATAAAGTTCAATTATTGAAATTTGCATAAGATAGATAACCATTACCTTTTGAACCTTTCATTGTGAAAATTATATTTATTTTAATAGCTGATCAGTTCTATGTTATAGAAACTTAACAAGAGCCTTTTGTGCAAATGATGATATACTACACACATAATTCTTTTCAACACAATTCAGTTATGATTGTTATGTTTGTTTATCGTCAAGAACATTAGTTTTATGAGAATTTCTAAGAATTGAGCCCCAAATAATTTCTTTAGAAGCGGCTCTTGTTCTCTTTCACATTGATGATTTCTTATAAGTGATTTCTTAATTACAAGTAACTCGAATTACTCCATTCACTTTTTGACGCATAAAAATCATTAAAAGAATACTGTTTATCCTTTATCCTTACGAGCATCATTGTTACATCATAGAAGTGGACAGAAGATAACATCTCCTACAGTAATTCGATTAAGTTTTTCCAATTGGATTGTCCATTTCAACCTAGATATTAGGATTTCTAGTCAACTAGGATGAATTTCCATTGTAATAACTCATTCGTTTAAAGGCTCAAGTCCCATTGTTAATTTTTTTTTTTTAAAGAATGGGACTTAAGCGTTTGTTATTAAGTGTCTACCAAAATTATCCTTGTTAAATTTTTGAAGATTTTTTTCTGCATAATATGACTGGCTTATAAGGAGTGATAAGTGTAGTTTTTATACTTATTCGCGGCGCTAAATCATGTTATTTTTGTTGTCTTTTGAATAATATTCTACCTAACTTATGTTGTAAAACTTTATGTTTATTGAAGAATTGAANATGTTGTAAAACTTTATGTTTATTGAAGAATTGAAGAAAATAATGCAAATAGCGAAAAAATGACAAAATCTAAAGTACAAGGACTACATTGGCATGAGCTGCACAATTAAATTTATTGTAAGGATTAACTTACATCACATGAAAGTTTTTTGGTTTGAAAAAAAGAATGAATTTAATTAGGTATTGAAGGTTTATTAGACCTCAAATTGGACTAGACATTGGCTGGGAATTAGAAATATATATACACACACGTACAAAGCACAAGAAAAAGGTAGCCGGAGCAGAAAAAAAAGGAGCCGACTGAATAAAACTTGCGCAGCAAAGGAGAGGAAAACAAGGGCTGAATTGAGATATATATACACGCACACGTGGCCGGCACTTTTGGACAAAACAGAAAGCAAAGTAGAGCAAAGTTGCTGATATATATATATATATATATATATATATACACACGCACACACACGTGGCCGGCACTTTTCTGGGTATATAGTGGAGGAAATTGGGAAGCTGAATTCTATATATATTCACGCAAAAAAGGCATATTCAATTTTATCAGAAATTTTCACGTTTCGTCAATTTTTGGTGATTTCTTTTCACTTTTTCATATTTAAATTCAACATTATGAGTGATTAAATATTTTTATGTTAGGATTGATGACGGAACTTTTGTTTTTATTATATGTTTAATTTCAAAATTTTCATGTCATTTTAATACTTGTTAATTAATTATTGTGTGTTTAATACTTTAATTGTTTGAGCAGCAATTAATTGATTTAGGGATAATATTGAGACCGAGAAGTGATGTATAATTCTAACTCGTGCAATAATTGACATAGACATTATAAGAGTGATAATAGATCATTATAAGTTATGCGATCTTTGTAGAATTCCTATAGATAAATGCGTTCATATGTGTGTGAATATACATAGAGATTTAATAAGTTCAAGCATATGAATAATATTAATGTTGTTTGAGAGATATCGCTAAATACAATATGTTAATTCGATCTTTGTCACGTATAAAAAATGGTTGAATGTATGATAAATAACTTAAGTGAAATCGTAAATCATAACTATCCAATCACATAATCTTATCAGCAGTTTTAATTTGATTTTGTTATTTTATTTAATTCTAGTCTTTTTATTTTATTTATTAGAACTTCGTTTAGAAAATATATTTTGATTGATCAGTAATTACCATTTTAATTTAAATTGAAATTAGGGTAGATTAAAAGTTTATAATAGACAGTAGTCTCTGTTGGACGATATTCGAACTTAATAAATCTACTTATTACTTGTCACGGTCCATGCACTTCCGAAATTTCATGAACACACAGGTAGTTGGGCACCTTGGAGAGAAGAAGTCAAAAAAGGGACTGAATTTGATGACAAACGATCGTATTTTTCATTTTTTCTGACTAAATAATGCGCCACTTCAAAGCACGTCGATTTCTTATCATTTTTTTCCCTTTTATCAAATGCACATAAATTACAGAGTTTGTTCTGAAATGCAAAAATGAACTTTAATTTAATTGACTCCAATATATTTAGAGTGTGTTTGATTGATATCATTTTGAAATAATGTATTTTAAAATAGTAGATTGATGGAGAATGTGTGGTTGAAAAAGAAGGAAAAGTTATTGATATGATGAAAAATATTATTTTACTGAAAAATGTGATTGAAAATAAAAGAAAATGTAATTTGAAAATAATGAGGACCAAATACATGTCTAATTTCCACATAACGAAAACCACATGCGCTGGTCCAAAAATTACAATTAGGTCCCAAAATATTAAAAATAGCATAATTAGGTATACAATTTCCAAATTGTGACAGCAAGACCCCTGACCTTTCGATTTTGTAGTACTTCCATCTATTCGAATGTTAATAAAAACAAAAAAGAAAGGGATATGGGAAAGGACTCAAGATCATTCAAAAGCTCTTCGATTTAAGCACTCGCGAGATTCTTCATTTCACTAACAGAAGAAAGATCAATTGCACGAGGCAATTTCTAACACTAATACGGGGTAAACAAATAGCATTGACAAAAAAAATTTAAAAGGAGCAGACACTGAATGAAGATTTCTCCACGTTCACATTGCAAACACAAAAATGGACATTGGCATGCAGCAGGAAGCTACCAGGGCAACTGCTATTATAGCTCGATTTTACAAAAATTCTCTGTAACCAAATTATGTAATAGTTCACGACACAAAATCAGAATTCTAAGTACACATGCAGTAAATGATTGTGAACTCATAATACAATTCACGATGCTTTAAGCCTTCATCAAAATGAAACGACAGATTTAAGATGTGTTGAAGACTGCTGCAACTGTGATAGAGCAGTATCGGATTCCTCGGTTTCATTAAATTCAATTGGAGGAGTCCCACTGATTTGCTTCCTGCAAACAAGCATGCAACAGAATAGCAAAATCAATGCAATATTTTTTATTTTTTTTTTTTCCGAGACAGAATCACAAAAATAAAATGACATTCAAAATCCTTGCACGGGATGAAACATGCAAAATGACAGTGGTATGGTGTAGCTTTCCGTATATAATAGACAAACATATACAAATAAATTGGATACTCAAATTTTGAACAAAATGTTAAGAGATAAAATTTCAAATAAAGATGAAAAACATAGACCAATTTATAAACTACTCTCTTAACAATGTTGACCATTTAAGATGGAATCCTAAATCTTAACACAAAAGACACGAGGGTCTTGGAATCATTATTAGCTGGCAGCTCAATCAATTGCTCCTATAGGATTAGTTTCTCTAGCATTTCCCCTAAGGTAATCTTCTTACCTTACTAGATGCAACAAATGACATAATTGCCCTAACTATATTATTGTCCTGCAAAGAACCTTGTGACACATTATCTAGCTCTGACCAATTAAAAAAAAAAAACTAACTACCATTGGGATGAAAACAATTAAGAAGTTCCTAGGACTCATTCTTGAGTACATGCAGTGCTGATGTAAACCAGTAACGTGAAAAATTCAAAATAAAAAAACAATTATAAACAACAAAACATTATCAAACATAACTGTGGAACGTAGCTTTAACCAAAGAATAATTAGAAACGTGACTTACCTCTGAGTTACAAAAGTTTCTTCAGATAGTGCCTTCTCTAGCCTCTCTTCAAATGGTGTTGCATGCCAATTAACTTTCTGATCCTGCAAAAGATATGAAAAAAATTACTAGTTTATTGGTTCTGTTATCTAGACAGGTATAGGACCGAAAAAAGAGAAATGGACTAAAAGAAGAAAAGACAGAGATAGAAGCAAGCAAACCTCTTTATACTTGTTAGTTGAATTTGGAATTCCATTCCCATCCCACCATTTAGGTGAAATACGTGAATTTTCATCATCGTGCCAGTGAGCTGCAACCATTCCAAGGATAGGCCTATCACTTGGAGTTCTCCCACAACGAATATTATCACCAGATACGGAACCAAACCGTTGATTATTGTAATCTTGATTTACTGAAGGAGGTTTCAACCAAGAAGACAAGCTTCCTTCAACCTTCATATCTTTTCTAGCTGAAAGGTCTTTCATCTCCATGTCTGATGTTGGGGTTCCTTCATCGACCTGCTGAAGAGATTCTCTTAGGTGATGAGAATCAGAGTTTTCATCCTTCAATACCTTCCACTGGGAGGAATTCTCGACTGGGTTCAAGACAGAGTAAACGTACTGAGATCTGATTCTAACAGTTTTTCCATCCACCATATTGTCAAGATACCCAGGGAAAACAGTGCCAGGTGTTTGCATCTCATCAGTTAGTTTTAATGGGGTTGGATATGGTGACAACTTTGATTTATTATAATTACCAGCACATCCAGATTGCTTCAAGTTTTGAATGGTGGTATCAGATGAAGAGCCTTCTGAGGGAAATGAAGACATATCAGATTCACATTCAAAATGAACAGATTTGTTTTTGAATTGTACACTTGAAGCCATATCCTCGGATAGAACAGATGAAGTTGAGAAACTATGAATGACATTAGCATGTACATCTGGAGGTGTGATAAAATTCTGAATGCTACCACTTGAAGTGGAACTGGTATGAGCTCCTCTTGTTATCATTCCATCAGTCATGCAGCTGGAAAACAGAATATCAAAGCTTGTTTCATAGGTGATTATAAATGGTTTAAATTATAACGGATAGAAACTAGTGATGGATAAGTGAGTAGTGCTTGTGAGTCCTACGAAATGTGGATAAAAAGTGTCTAGCCGATTATAAACAAAAGGCAAACAAGGGCTTTGTATTCCATGTAATTTTTTCAGCAACACTTCAGGTTTACATCTTTTCTTGGGTGTGAATTGGAGGGATATCAACTGAAATTGCCAAATATGAAAAGAGGAAAGCAGAAAAAGAAATAATTTAAGGTTTCCATTGCAAGTACATGCTAATAGATATTAGCTGCTCAATGTTTTCACTTTTCATAGGTATACACAAAAATTGGTAGATTTACCTGCTCGGAGTTTCCACCATTGAACTTGATTCCATTCTCCATTCTTCACAAATTTTCACAGGAGTAGGAGGTTCATCAGGTTGCTTCTCTAAGTTGAGTTTCTCAATGGATGCATTAGAGAGCCAAGAATTGAATTTCGTAGGTGTTGCTTCTTCATCTTTAGTTGATGCATCCTTCCATTTCTCTGAGGCTTTTCGAATTTCAGCGGGAGTCTCAGGCAGAGTTCCACAAGCTTTGAGGAACTTAGCCTGCAGTATATTATTACTCGACTTAAGCATCTTTAAATACATAAAGCTTGGACATATATTTATGCACATATACATACATGAGCATCTGTATTATTTACATTTCAATGGAGCAGTGAGACTGTGATTTTGTGTATGTATCTATGCATATAGTGTCATGTGTTCAGTCATGAAAATAAAAACCTTGAAAGTAACAAATAACAGTAACAGTTACACTTGAAAGTTGAAAGCAATTGACTAAGCCCCTGTTTGGTGGCCATTATTGAGTACAAATGATGTTTTGAATAGTGATTTTTTGGAGAATGTATGGCTAAAAAATGGAAAAAGTTTTGAATTTACGCGCAAAATATTTTCTGTGTGAATGTGTGGTTAAAAATGAGTACGAGAAATAAATTGTTTTGCTGTAAAGGGAGTCAGACAGGGGCTAAATGAATAGTCAAATCTTAAAATTGACTAAGATTCAGATCTTTAAATTGAACAAGCCGTCAACATTGAGGATGACAGGGATAAGATATGAGCAGAATTGAGTACATGAAGTCTGTATTCAAGTGCACAGATTCCATTGGCAATTTTTTATTGTACAAGATTTTTATTGTATAAGATCAAGACATTTCTACAAATAAATAGAACAATACAAATCAATAAAGTATCTGTAATTTCTCAACACTTCTGAAAGGTCACAAAGAACAAACAAAGGTACACTAATAGTCTAATACCATAACCATAAGTAACATTTAAGATAAATAGGTAATTAAGAAAAAAAAATCAAAATCCTACTTAATTAACTAACATTATTATTAGGAAGCACGTGCTTATTTTGTAATTAGACGCTGCTCTTGACACTGGAACCAGGAAACATTAGCTTAACTCATTTCTGATTCAGCTCGCCAATTAATTATATGGTCGTCGTGATTTGTTAAATTTTTCACGAATCCGTAGATTCAACAGCAGACTATTTATTTAGTCAGGTACAAACCAATACCTATTCGTACTCAATTCAGTCATCCAATAGATATATAACTATAATATGCACAAAGGTGATAGGCATGCAGTCTGCAACCCAATTTAGACCTCGCGTTTAATATAGAGCTGACTTTATGTTTGGTGTAGATTAAAAACAGATTTTTAGTGAATTGTGATAGAAGTTTTTGAAAATGTATAGTTGAAAAGATGTGGAACCCATAAAAGATGTGGTTGATATTGATTGTTTGACTTTGATTTAGATTAAAATCAGATTTTAATTCGCCCAAACAGACCCATAAAGCCTTCAGTATTGAATTATCAGGACCTACATAAAATAAGGATTAAGGAAAAAGCTCAAAAATTACTAGAACACAGTAATCAAATTCATCTTGGCCTTGTGCAGTCAACTTTATTGCAGATGAAGCATCAGATTACCATGTTTACCTTCAGATGGCTCAATATAATTGAATTCAGGTCTATTCATACCCTATAACAAGGATCAATTTGATTGCAAACAACAAAAATCTCTATTTCTATGCAATTCAAGTTAGGAATGCAAAAAACAAAAAAAAAAACAAATATCATAAATTTGAATCCGATAGGTAGCAAGAAATATCATGATACACTTCAAACATTAATTTAGAAACAGACCTCCTCCTTGAGCTCTCTGAAATCAAGTTCTTCAAGCTGAGAATTATCCAATTTCCGATTTTTCTCAGCCTCTGGACGTGAATCATCTATTTAATCCATTAAAAATTTTAACATTCCATCAATCAAAACCCCCCAAACCAAAAGCATTTCAATAATTTCATACAAAAACTTCATTTAAATCGCCCTTAATTTCCAGCTGTCATAAAATAAAATAAGAGAAAAATACCATCAGAAAGGAATAGAGATGACAGAGCATTCCGGTTGCGGGTTGTCACCACTGGCTCCTAATTGCAAAATCAATGAAGCAAACACACAAAATCTTGAAATTAGGAAATAAAAAAGAAAAATATAACAAATTCTAATTGTTCGTAATCTTACAGTAGTAGGGCGTGAGACAAAATGAGGTTGAGAATCTTTGATACGAAAACATCCAAAAAAACAGCCCATTATTGCAATCGCCACTCTCTGCAGAAGCCCTAATGCTACTACTTCACTTTCACCTTCCTTCTTCTTCTTGGACCATACCATTTACTGCTGTATCTATCTGTATATACCTTAATCTGATTGGGTGATGGGGGTTAATTGTGTTGGGATGTAATTGTCATTTATCCAGAGAGAGAAAGAAAGGAGGAGTGTCACTGTGGTGATGTCTCCATTGGGTTTTGAAATTCGAACAAGAAGCAGTGAAGAGGGAAAAGCAAAAATTAGAGGATACACTTGCCAAGTCGAGAAAGTATGATTTTGATGCCTACGCGCGCGCTCTATTTGACACATGGACGTATCCAGATTTTGGCGACTTCGAAAAGCATGTTTGGCTTTCCTTTAAATTCACTTTTAAGTGGATTTTTGAATATTCAACTAACAACCTTTAGACCATGTTTGGCTAAGCTTAGGCTGTCAACAGATTGAGTAGGGGCGATTAGGGCATCTCCAACCCTTGCACCATTTCTCCATTTTGCACCAAAAATTTGGTGAAGCCCCTCTCCAACCCAACACATTATTGGCACGAAAATGGTGAAAATGAATAGTATTGCGCCAAATATGGTGCAACAATATTCACTTGCACCATTTGTACCAAAATGATTAATGTCATTTTTCCCCCTCTTTTTCCATGTTTAACCAAATTTTTATTAAGGGTATTTGTGTCATTTTCTTTGTTATATAACAACTTTTAATTCTTAATTAATAATAATAATATTATATTAATTGTATTGTATTTTTAAAATTTATTAATGTATTCAATATTTTCGTTAACGAAACGTAGTTATTTATTTAGTAATTTATGTAGTATTAAATTTAAGAGTGTGTTTGGTGCATATTAAAATGAGAGAATGCATTTTTTTGAAGTGATGTGATAAGGAATATGTGGTTGAAAAGGAAAGAAAAGTTATTGATGTGATGGAAAATATTATTTTATTGAAGAATGTGTGGTTGAAAATGAGTAGAAGAATGAGAATGAAAAAAATAATGTGAGACAAACAGGGGCTAAATAAATAACTTTTTAGATAAATTAATAACTAAGAATGAATAAAATGAAGAAAATAATTAAACATTGTTAATTTGGTGCAACTTTTGGTGTAATGGGTTGGAGATAATGTTCATTTTCGAGAAAGATTTGGTGTAAAATGATGCAAAACTTACCTCAAGTTTTGGTGCAGGGTTGAAGATGGTCTTAGTATGTCAACGAGGCCAGGCTCGGGCCGAACCATCAGCGCTACTTTATGTAAAAGAAAAAAATCATAATGATAAATAACATAGGGAAATTAGAAAAAATCAGGGGTTTGAAATTTAGAATTCAAAAATCAGGAATCAAACTTTATTTTTTAAAACTCAAGTAATATATAAAAAGTCTTAATCCTAATTTTTCACTCACTTCCCCTCCTCTCTTTCTCTCTCTCTCGCCCCCTCCTCTCTCTCTCTCTCTCGCCCCCTCCCCTCCCCGTCCGGTAACTTTGACTTTAAATTCTAAAAAATTATATTTTTTCCAAACATGCATTGTACACCTGTTTGATATAAATTTTTTGAATTATTATTTTTTTAGAATGTGTTGTTAAAGGGAAAAAAAATTGAGTTTATGTGCAAATTTATTTTATTGGATGAGTATATTATTGAAAATGAATTTGAGATTAAAATGAATATTAAAAAATCTCTATCAAATATGGACTATCCACCTGTCTAGTAGGAATTAAAATCAAAATTTTAATGAATTTTAATAAAAAAAAATAAGTGATGAAATGTGTGAATGAAAATTTTAAGTCCCAATATATAATTAAAATTAGCCGTTGACTTTAACTTAAAATTAAAATCTAAATTTTAGCTTGCACCTAATATGGGGGATATGCCCCTGTTTGTTCCATATTATTTTTTTCATTCTCTTTCTTCTACTCATTTTCAACCACACATTCTTTAATAAAATAATAATTTCCATCACATTAATAATTTTTTCTTCTTTTTCAATCACATATTCTCCATCACATCAATCAAAAAATGCATTCTTTTAGAAACAATGTGCACCAAACGGGGATTTAGAGTGAAAATATTGAGTTTCCACTGTAAACGACCATGGATTTTGGCGAGTCTTCACAATGGCGTGATTCAATTTTGGGATTATTGAATGGGCACTGCAATTGATCGCTTTGACGTCAGTGGTGGTGCCAGAGGTGGTGATAGCAATTGGCGACGGTGTTCCTAGTTGATTTGCAAGGGTGGGGCATTGGGGGTGGGAAAGGGGTTTGTGATGTGATGTGATGTGATGTGAAGGAGAATCTTTTTTTCATTTCTTTTCTAATTTTTTTTTTAATAATATGTGATTAACTAAGCTATCAATTTGTCCTTGTCAAATTTGGTCAAGATCAAATTTTTTTGATCAACTAACAATCAATTGGATGATTTCCATCTATTTACACTCCATTTGCATATTTTTGAAAGGTTAGAGGTTTTTGCTTGTACAAATTGAAGATTAGGATAAAGTTTAAAAAAATTGAAAAGATTAGCGACCCTTAAAAAAATATCCGTTACACTGAGTGGCCCACTTTCGACCGGTCGCCTGACTTGCTCCTGCTACTGTCAGAAATGCTCATAGAGGCGCTAAAAAGTCACTGTAAACGGATCAAACAAACGCAAGTGAGAAACTGACGAAAATACCCATCAATTTTCGCTTTACCTATACATACACGCATTATATATATCACCATCATTCAATCCTCCCAACACACAAGCAGAGTGAAGCTCTATACTCAAGTTCAAAGGTATTACTCTATACAGCTTCTTCTTTAGACTGGTATTTTATTTGCATTTTTAACATACATGGATTGGTACATTGGTTGGTTACATAGTGCTAAGGTGTTCTTTTAGTTATTTGATTTGTTTCTTGAATTTGTTATGTTTGATAGTTACAGACACTCTGTGCAAAAGGGCTAATGAGGGTGGCTAGAATGGGGAGATTTTCGATACCTGTTATGTGTTTTGCAGTGTTGTGCTTGTGGACTGCTGTCGCGGAGGCAGAGTATATTAAATACAAGGATCCCAAACAGCCATTGAGTGTTAGAATTAGTGATTTGCTGGGGAGAATGACGCTTGAAGAAAAGATTGGTCAGATGACTCAGATTGAGAGAAAAGATGCTTCGCCTGACGTTATGAAGAAGTATTTTATCGGTACATAACTTTCACCATAGCTTTATATTTTTCTCGAAATTTTCTTGAACTTTGAATGTTGTATATAAAAAAGAATGATCCTCGGCAGGGAGTGTATTGAGTGGAGGGGGAAGTGTACCAGCACCTAAGGCCACTGCTGAGACTTGGGTGAATATGGTTAATGATCTTCAAAGGGGTGCTCTTTCGACGCGGCTTGGAATTCCTATGATTTATGGGATTGATGCAGTTTTTGATGCAGTTCATGGCCACAACAATGTGTACAAGGCTACTATTTTTCCTCACAACGTTGGGCTTGGGGTCACCAGGCAAGTTTAACACTTGCGTAAATGAGAATATGCAAAGGTTTTTATAGGGTGTCAAAGTGCTTACATTATGTTTGTGAAAACTCACATCCTATTTATTGTAATTATATTAAAAGGTCTGGGTTGCTGAAAATGATTATGTTCAAAGAATCAAAAGATCTATTGTTCCTTTAAGCTGAATTGGTGCATTATTATCCTATAATTATGGTGGGGGAGAATTGATAAGATTTGGCTGATGAAATTGAAAAGATTGTTGGAATCTTACATTATGTTTGTGAAAACTCACATCCTATTTATTGTGATTATATTAAAGGTATATTGTTTAAGTGTGTTTTGAAGTTATTGTTTGTTGTGTGTACGTGTGCGTTTTCAATATTTCTTAGAGAAAATGGGTTGCTGAAAATGATTATGTTCAAAGAATCAAAAGATCTATTGTTCCTTTAAGCTGAATTGGTGCATTATTATCCTATAACTATGGTGGGGAGAATTGATAAGTTACAGCTTAGCTGATGAAATTGAAAAAATTCTTGGAATGAAAATTTTGTAATAGTAAGAATTTATATATGTTTGTTGTCAGTGCTTTACATTATCCTACATAGAAGTAACCTTAGAATAAAAATTATGTTCTATTTCCAAATCCCCCAGATCCTTTATGGAATCTGAAACTCAGTCTTCGTCTCATCTTCTCTGAAGATTATGCTAACCTCATGTATAATTTATGATATTAATACTGAGAGTATAAACTTTTGTTTTTGAGTTTTTGGCTACTTACTTAAAATTAGAATTTCTAATCTTTGTGTCTGTTCTGTTATTTACATGTCTAATAATTTGATTTGGATCAGAGATCCGGCACTTTTGAAGAGGATTGGAGCTGCCACTGCACTTGAAGTTAGAGCCACAGGAATCCCATATGTTTTTGCACCCTGCATTGCAGTAAGTAAATTTGGCAGCGTGCTTTTATTCCTCTCTCCCATTCAGCAGTTGTGTATATATATGATTCCTGATCATTCGAATACTTACAGGTCTGCAGGGATCCTAGATGGGGTCGCTGTTATGAAAGCTATAGCGAAGATCATAAGATCGTTCAAGCAATGACTGAAATTATACCTGGTTTACAGGGAGACCCCCGAGCAACCCGCAAGGGTGTTCCATTTGTTGCTGGAAAGTATGAATCTTCTTTTTCATTTAGCTTTAGATCAATTTTACTTTTGTGTATTTATCGAATAACTTATCAATTGTCATGCTGTTATTATGTGGAAGTGGTAACTGCTCAATTGACATACAGTTTTTATGTGGGGAAAGTGGTCACATGGGTTGTCCTGATGTTGGTTGGCAATTTATTTCATATTATGAAACTGATTATTTGTATGTCATCAGATGTTATTGATCCTAGTCTTTTAGGTCTGTTGGATATGGTATTCAATTTGGCATTTCTCAAAATTGATAAAATTAAAATTTCAGTTTGTGATTCATAAAAATTACATCTTACAAGTTTACCAAACTTCAGCTATGAACAAAAGTATAATTCCCCACCGGCACTCCCTCCAATAGGGGGCCGCCGGGTGTCCATTATGGTAATGGACACCCCGATGGACACCCGAATGTACAAGTAGATTATTCCTTCTTTGAGATAAGGATAAAAGCACTAAATACAGATAAAGTTTTTGCTAGACAGTCCATCATGGTGGGCCGACTACTTTCTTACGTACCATTTATTTTTTGTTACCTTAGTTTAGTCACCCCTACTTATCATTTATTGTAGTCTAGTCATTGAAAAGGATGTCAACTTCTTAATTGTTTATAACATTCCCCTCCTGTTGAATATATTTTCCGGTCAAATAAATTTCCTTTTTTTAATGTTGTTAGAGTTTCTCTTTTTACTTGCTACTCCAATCTCTGGGGTTTCAAATTTTAGAATATTCCTTGCTTATGATCTTTAAGTGACATCTGCATTTAACATATAGTTTGTTTGTACTTTAAATGGCCTTTTGCAATTATGAGCCCATTTAACTAAATAGATTGGTTTCTGTGGTCCAGGACAAAAGTTGCAGCCTGTGCCAAACACTTTGTAGGAGATGGTGGCACAGCCAGGGGAATTGATGAGAACAACACCGTGATCAACTACAATGGCTTGCTTAGCATCCACATGCCGGCGTACCTTGATTCAATTCGAAAGGGTGTAGCCACAGTAATGGTATCTTACTCAAGCTGGAATGGAAAGAAGATGCATGCTAACCACGATCTTGTCACTGGCTTCCTAAAGAACAAATTGAAGTTCAGGGTAACCCTTCGATGAATTAATGATCATTTCAAGTGTAAAATGACCGAAATGTTTCTAAGTTTGGTTGTATCTGTTGGATTTCTTTTCAGGGCTTTGTTATATCAGATTGGCAGGGTATTGACAAGATTACAGATCCACCACATGCTAACTATTCTTATTCTGTTCAAGCTGGTGTTCTTGCGGGAATTGACATGGTTAGTCTTAAATGATTTATGTAGAATTTCAGATGGTGATTATGTTGCTTCAAGTAGAATGGCCTACATCCACGGGCAGATTTGTTGACCAAATGAAAAAAATGGTTTTAATGTGGCTTCAGACTTGCCTTTTCTCGTAGTTACCTTTTGAAATGACTAGCGTTTCCATTACATTGATCAGGTTATGCTTCCAGAAAATTTCACTGAATTCGTTGATGATCTGACTTTCCAAGCAAAGAACAATATTATCCCAATGAGCAGGATTGATGATGCCGTAAAGAGGATATTAAGGGTCAAATTTGTTATGGGCCTCTTTGAAAACCCGATGGCTGATCTTAGCCTGGCAAACCAACTTGGCAGTCAGGTTATCAATCTATTCCATTAGTCATCAAATATGTTACATCTAAAGACTAAAGTAGAAGATCAGGTTCGATTATATTACATTTTTTAAACAGGAGCATAGGGAATTGGCAAGGGAAGCCGTGAGGAAATCACTCGTGCTTTTGAAGAATGGTAAAAACACTAACAAACCACTGCTTCCCCTTCCAAAGAAAGCTCCAAAGATATTAGTTGCAGGAAGGAATGCGGACAATTTGGGTGACCAATGTGGAGGCTGGACAATAGAATGGCAGGGTCTTCAGGGCAATGACCTTACAGTCGGTATGTTTTATACCCTAATAAAAATTGTTTACAAATAGAAGTTCCAGATTAACATATGCATATCCTGACACCAAGCTAATGTTGGGAATAAGGCTTGATTTTCACGCTTTTGACATTTACAGGAACCACAATCTTAACTGCTGTGAAAAAGACTGTTGATCCTTCTACAGAAGTTGTCTACATGGAGAATCCAGATACAAACTTCGTTAAATCCAACAAATTTTCTTATGCCATTGTTGTCGTGGGGGAAACTCCATACACAGAGTTTGTTGGAGATAGCTCGAATCTAACTATATCTGAACCTGGTCCTAGCACTATCAAAAATGTCTGTGGAGCTGTCAAATGTGTTGTAGTCATCATCTCAGGCCGTCCTGTTGTAGTCGAGCCTTATGTTGCACAAATGGACGCACTTGTGGCTGCTTGGCTTCCGGGAACTGAAGGTCAGGGTGTGACAGATGTTTTGTTTGGTGATTATGGTTTCACAGGCAAACTAGCGCGCACTTGGTTCAAATCAGTCGACCAACTTCCGATGAATGTAGGCGATCCACATTATGATCCTCTTTTTCCGTTTGGATTTGGACTCACTACTGAGCCTAGGAAGGAGGCTTAGGAAGAATGTGAATTGTCAAATAGTAATTTCTGGACGTGTATGCATGCCATTTACAAAAAGAATGGTAGATTAACTTTAGGACGAGAAATTCAGATTTAATGGTGATGTAACCTTTTCGCTTGCCAGCTCAACATTTTCGCTAGTTCGAATAAATGGTGATGAATAGAGTTGGCTTCTATTCTTATATTTTTAACCACGCATTCTCCAAATAATTATTATTACAAAATATATTTTTCCCAAAACTAAAACTAATCTTAAGTAAAAAACTGTATAATGTTGATTGACAAACATTGTTGACAATGTTGGAGGTAGCAAAATTATGATCAATGATTTAAAAAACAATTTTTTGACAATTTTAAAAATGGATGAACGTGATGATCAGCCAACAAGAATTGTCATCTATGATTTTATTTTACTTTGTACAAGTAGCATGATTGTCATCTTACATGAATTCTTAAATTTCGTGGAAAGTAATATAGAAATAATTATTTTACCAAGGACGGCCCGCACTAAAATTAGAAAATCTAGGTTTACGCTAAAACTTAAAATTTAGCATCATAATTCTTTTGGTGTCATAATTAAATCGTATAATTGGTAGTTAATTTTAATCAAATTTACTTATTTTACTTAGAGCATGTAATTAAGTTTCTTTTTTTCTGATTTTTTATGCTCGAAGTTTCCATTGAGTTTCCGAATTTCATTAAAATTTAAAATATGAAAAACCTTTTTTGAGTTTTGAAATGAAGAGCTTGCTGTCCTAGAAGTTTTGAAAGTCGCTTATAATTTGAAATAGATTAAGGCTGCGTTTGATAGGCAGCATTTTCCATGAAAAATGGAAAATATTTTTCATTTTCCAACTTTTGTAGTGTTTGGTTGGCGAAATTTTTTCGGAAAAATATTTCCAACTTTCTAAATTTTCCACCTTTTTGAGGAAAATAAATTCTTGATGTTTTGGTGGGAAAATATTTT
>CAIGRO010282549.1:0-14829 GCA_903798355.1 Fraxinus baroniana | reverse complement strand
CTTGTTTAAGTGCATTATTAATTTATTGAATTAGTTTAGTTAGTTAATTCATTCTATTATTTTGGTTTTCTAGATAAAATTAAGGTTATTTTAATTACAGGAATTATTAGGATTTGATTTCAATCCCTGTGGAAAACGATACTCTACTCTCACTATATTAGAACTTGACACCGTACACTTGCGGTTGGAAAATTCACGCACCAAGCCACCAACTTTAAAATAACATAATGAACATAGAAAAAAAAAAGAAAAAAAAAAGAAAAAGAAAAAGAAGCTACAAAGATCAATATTTAACCTCCGGAATTCAAATTTGAATTTGAATCTAACTAAAAATAAGACGCCAAAAAGAACCTCACTCCCATTTCTTGATCACGGGAGGTATCATATGTTTTGATAAATAATATTTCAAATAAAAATAATAAATGAAAGTTAATTTGGCATCAACTTTTTAGCTGTAAACTCCATAAATAACATCCTATAAAGTGTAAAAAAAAAGGTTAGGGAAACAATAATTGCTCTGTTATTGAATATTTGATCGCTAAATTAGAAAATTAAGAGCGGGAAAGGTCCAAAAATGCTGAACTACCTTTAAGTGCGGCGATTAATGCGGTAGGTCAGTCAGGTAAATTAGTCAAAGCAAAGGGCCAAATTCCTAATTATGAATTTCCATCCTTTCTTTTTCATTCGTGATTGGCCACAAGAAAATCATTTTTTTTTTTGGGCCACGCAACTTTTATCCTGATTTTCAAATTATACAGTAAATTATAAATTATTTCACTCCGATGAAAAGCTACAAAAAAATAAAAAGAGAGATCTCATTGGCACAACTATTCTCAATTTCTCATGCATGATAGGTGGCCCATGACTAAGATGTTAAGTCTCGCAACAAAATAACCTTTGCGTGTATAGTTATCGTTGAGTTTAGAATCCAGAATAGCCTCTCGACGATAAATTCAAAAATGTACGATAAATTCAAAAATGTGCCTACTTAATATTGACATAATCTTTAAGCTCGAGAGTAGAAATGTGTATTATTTATCTATGCTTAAGTCCCAATTTAATGGTAGATCTTAGTTAATTAATACACTTATCAATAGGCAAATTTCTCATGTATTTCTTTGTTCATAATTCGACGTTCTATTGTCCTGTATAGAGGAAACATGACAATGTATAAGATTTAAATGTAGGTCATACATTAAAATCTAAGCCATTGTTTGGTTTAACTAAAAAAATTGAATTAAAATTTAAATCAAGATAGCAATTAATTTTAACCACATGTTTCATAAAATTCATGATTTTTAACCAATCATTCCATCAACTTTTATCAAAATCTATAAAAATATTAATGTTTACCTAAAACCAAACAATGGCTTAGAAAATATAAATATACCCAAAAGGATGAGTAGTTTTTACCGGCCAAATAAAGCACTATTTATAAACAAATATATACATAATTTAAACATATACTATAAACAAAGAGAATTGTATATACTATACTATACCAGGTTTGTTTGAGTGATGTAAATTTTTTAAAAATAGATTTTATGAAAATGATTTTTTAGAAAAACGTGTATTGAAAAGTAGGAAAAAAAAAAGTATGAATTGTTCTCTTTACTGTTTTTCGGCCATTTTTAGTTTTCAATTTTCGAAAACACTGAAAATACATCTACTTACCCATTTTCAGAAACAAATTTCAAAAAATGAATTTAAAATTTATAAAAAAAATGGAAAACCCCAAAAAATCGTCTCGAATGTTTTCAGTTAAAATCAAACCAAAATTTCAAAATGCGGAAAACGACCAAATCTTGCCAACAGTGGGATAGCTTAGTTGGGAGAGTCACAGATTTTCTGAAAGCCGTGAGTTCGATTCCGTTTCACAGTAATTCAATATAAATGAATTTTCTTTTTATATGCATAGTATGAGAAGTCTTCGCGCACAAATAACAATCTCCGTGCACTGTGGAGAGCAATATATTTAGCATATTATATCTTACCGCGAGGTCATTGTCCCCGCACCCCCCAACCCATTTAGCGTCCCTGGAAAACTAACAGCGAATTAAACTCATAAGGCCAATACCGTCACTCCGCTCCGCTCTGACATCAACCATTTTGATCCAGTAAATTTCTTATGTTTCACTTTATATGATACAAATATACAAACGTTATGAGAAGAAAATGTCTAGATTTCTATTAACAATCTAATACACTCAATTGAATGTAAGGTAGCTCTTGAAATATGCTGATGCATGCTTCATTCCGAGATATTGAGGTTATAAAAAAAAATTCTAAAAATTTGAAAGTAAATTCATTTTCCAGTTTTCTATTTTGAGAAATAGTTTTCTAGAATGACAAAAAAAACGTATTTTCAGTAATTTCAAAACGGACACTCAAGATACAAAACTGAAAATGAATTCAAAATTTAAAACTGAAATATGAAAAGAAACTCCTTATGTTCCCACGTTCAAAATAATTATATTGAAAAATTGTGTAATTGAAAATGAATATAAAAAAAATAAATATGAAAAAAAAACAGGGGCTAAATATAACACACCTCAGAATAATTGTGTATAATTGTGTCATTAAACAAAATTTTGGAATCTGCAGTTGTACGTTACTACAGTGGTGGACTTGTGGTACTTGATGGAAGGATTAGATTACGGGGCGGATAAAACAAAAAAGGTCTGAAATTTAAAAATAAAAAATAAAAAAAATGTGTACGCAGTAAAAGAGAGGTTGCACATTACAATGCATTAGCAAAGAAGAGGAAGAAAAGAAACGGACACTTTTTCCAGTTTTTATACGGTTTATTGGGTCACTCACATGAAGAGTTCACCCCCACACCCACACCCCCCAACCCTCTATCTTCCCTTCTCCTTTGGACCTCTCTCATTCAATGCTTTACCGAACACACCACAACCCTTTTCTCTTCTCATTCAACCCTTTTTCCCACTCTTCTCATCCTAATTCGCTTTTCTCTTCACCTTCTCTGCAGGTAATTTCAACCAATTTTGCCTTCCTTTCTTTGATTTTGTTAACCATTTTTCTTATTTGCATGTCGGTTTTTGATTACAGGGCATGGAGTGCGCACAAGGGCCTTTGAGAAGCGGTTTTGGGCCGGAGATGGGGTTGAAAAGCACACCTCAAACGATGCTTTTTGATGACTTTTTGGCGGTTAATGGTGCCCAAAGCGGCGTTTCTGGTGATGACTTCTTTGTCGACGACCTCCTTGACTTCTCCAATGGCTTTTCCGAGACAGAGGAGGAAGAACCAGAAAAACATGAACCGGAAAATAATGAACAAAAAACGGTAAATGATATAAGCCACCCCATTAACAGTGCTTCCTCTGTAAAAGAGGATTTTGGGTCTCTTGCTTGCAACGAACTAAGCGTTCCGGTGAGACCAAGTTTCAATTTTTATGCATATTTTTTTGGAATTAACCGGTTTTGGACGCTATATTTGAAGAAAGAAAACTGAGAAATGAGGTATGGTGTATTGCAGGCAGAGGATTTGGAG
This sequence comes from Fraxinus baroniana, assembly GCA_903798355.1. Classification (NCBI taxonomy): domain Eukaryota; kingdom Viridiplantae; phylum Streptophyta; class Magnoliopsida; order Lamiales; family Oleaceae; genus Fraxinus; species Fraxinus baroniana. The sequence continues at coordinate 11,316 of CAIGRO010282549.1, read as the reverse complement.
AATTTAGAGTGGTTATCTCACTTTGTGGAAGAGTCATTCTCCGAGTATTCTCTCACCGGGAAGTTGCCACCGAACCAGACGGAGAACCGGACCGAACCGGAAGTCTCAGTTCCAGAGAAGCCCCGTTTCACCACTCCGGTTCAGACCAAGGCCAGAACGAAACGAACCAGGACTGGTGTACGAATTTGGCCACTGGGGTCGCCGGAGACGTCGTCTTCATCCTCATCTTCAACCTCGTCAACGACGTTGTTTCCAGCTCCAAGTCCCTGTCTCGTATATGCAAGCCCGGGTCAGAGCCAGACCGCCGAGTCTTTTCTAGGAAACCTTCAGTTCAAGAAGCAGAAAAAGAAACCAACTGAACCCGTCGGCAGTGTTGGAGCACCAAGGAGGTGCAGCCATTGTGGCGTTACCAAGACCCCACAGTGGCGGGCCGGTCCGCTTGGTGCCAAGACCCTTTGTAACGCATGTGGAGTGAGATATAAATCGGGCCGCCTCCTACCCGAATACAGACCCGCTTGTAGCCCCACTTTCTCAAGTGAGTTACATTCCAACAACCACCGGAAAGTTTTAGAGATGCGGCAGAAAAAGGAAGTGGAAGCCGCTCCCGGTTCCGCGCCGGCCGTTCCAAGTTTTTGAAGAATTTAATTATAGGAGGTAAAGTAGAGGAAAATTTAGCGAACCGGAGAGAAAGAACCGGTTTAGGTTAAATTAGGCCCCGGTTCAATTCTTTCAATGGACCATGATTTAAATTTCTGCATGTTACTCTGGGGAGTGTAACTGAAGAGTTACTTTATTGTAATTTTAATTAATGGTTTTAAATGTCTGTTTTGGGTCTCTATTTCTTTGATATTACGATGAAGATGTGGGGGAATTGGCATTGGTAGTGCGTAATTGCGTCTAATTTAAGTGTGTTCAAAACGGTTCATCCTTTTGTGGGATATTGTTGAAAAGTGAAGCCATTATGAGGTATGCAAATGCACGCTTTATAATTCAGAACATGTCACGAGGGTGGGATGGGTTAGGACAATGGGTCGGGTAAGCATGTGGCGTTCCTTGTAAGAATGAATAATGTAATTGAGCATAGTTGGTAATTGCTCATTATTAAATGATGAAACGTATTTAAATTTCATGTTAAATTGGTGCTCCAACATCAATAATGCCAACAATCCCTTGCGATGTCAAAAATATTTAAGTAACTCGATAATAGATCATTGAAAAGCAATCGAACCGATTATGTTGTATTTACAAAGAACAAAAGGATACATGCTCACATACAGGAGATCAGATCGATTGAAGATCATCGGTTATTCTGATTTTGATTTCGCTCGAGTATAGGTGTTAGTACATCATGTCCTATTAAATGTACCATAATTTTATGTATTTAATTGAATATGTAATTTCATGTCACTAGTCCTATCACATATACTGGTGTAAAATATCAGTGACAGTAGATGTTAAGATTTGGGAATCCATCTTAATAAGGTCGACCTTTTAAGAGGAGTAGTCCAAGATCTTTATTAATTGGTCTGTATTTACATCTTTATTCGATGTGAGATTATATCCCTTAACACACGGGTCCATCTTAAAAGGTCAACCTTATTAAGAGGAGTAGTCCAAAATCTTTATTAATTGATCTGTATCTACATCTTTATTCGATGTGGGATTATATCCCTTAACACGCGGGTCCATCTTAAAAGGTCAACCTTATTAAGAGGAGTAGCCCAAGATCTTTATTAATTGGTCTGTATTTACATCTTTATTCGATGTGGGATTATATCCCTTAACAGTAGATAATTTTTTTTTAAAGTAGTGCTTTTTTAGCTTCACTAGGGTTGTGACTCTAATTTATGTAGCGTTAATGTGACATTAAACGATAAATGTAATTAAATGAATCATTTAATTTCAATTTTCATTTAATCTATCGTCTAACATAACATAGATTGATCTTATAATCCCTGTATAGACTCAATAGCATCATCATTAATCATTATCATGATGATGATTATTATTATTATTCTCTCTTCTACTATCTTTCACGTCACTGATTTGTACACGACGACGTATAAATGCTATCTCTTATGGATTTCAGAAATCCCTTTATGCATATTTCCTCAACATTTTGACTATTTCCGAGAAGCAGGTCTCTAATTTCCTAAGCGTTACTCATCTATCAATATTTCGAAAACATTATTTTGGATCCGACTACAATATATTAAGGTCACATATTTTTTCAATAAAATAATTTTTACATAAAAAACTATTTCTTAACATTTGTTTTGAAAAAAATTATAATAATCGGGGACTAAATACCCTATTCAATGCTAGAGTAAATTTATAATTCCCCGCACCCCGTCCCACCTTAAACGGGGCGAGGCGGGTTCGGGGAGCGGACTTGCCCAATTTCTTGCCTCGTTTATGATTTTTATTTTCAAAATTTTCAATTAACTAATTTTTTTTAATTTGTAGTTAATTATTATTTTTTAATTCTTCACGAGACAGGTTCGGGACACTTTGACACTTCGGGGCGGGGCACTCCCTCCCTGTCCCACCCCACCCACCAACCCGTTGGGGTGGGGCAGCGTCGAAGCAGGGCGAGACGAGTTTTTTTGCCATCACTATATATATATCATAGTGAAATTTAAAATTCAAATTTGAAACACTTAGGGAGTGTTTTATTGCATTTATTTTTCATGAAAAATTTTTAGTTTTTCACTCAAATTTCTATTTTAAAATGTTTGATTACTATTTTTTTCAATGAAAAATGTTTTTCAAATTTTAAAAATACGCATAATTTTCCTTTTTTAAAGGAAAATATTTTCCATGCCAATCAAACACATTTTTATATATTCTTTACTCGTCCGTCAATAATCAAAAACTCCTTTTGGGTCCGACTTCTATATATTAGAGTGAATTTGTAATTAAACTACAAACTGCATTCTATATCATTGAAATTTGTAATTCAAATTCGAACTAAGAACACATTTTTTTTTATATCATTCGTTAAATTAATTACAAAGGATGAGTTCTTATTTTATTTGTTATGATTAGAATTGTAGAAAAAAACTGCCTCTTTGTTTGGGAATTATCTTTCAGAAACCCTATTATATTTGTATGGACGTTGATGTGGGCCCGGGTTGTTGACCGATAGGTAATGCCCTTTCTGCAAAGCATCAAAATTTCTAAGTTACCTACTTACCTTACCCGTATCTATAAAGTGCCTTCTCTGCTTTATTATCACTTTATTTTAAAATTTAAAGGGCCAGAATTAAAATTTGGGTATATTCACACTATAATTTTTATTTTCTGCATCACATTTTAATTTTACTTAAAGTTCTTAATTTTTGCTCATTATATCACTTATGTCTTTAACGATTGTTCAAAAAATTCCTATTTTCAATTTTTTCATTAGTTAATACATTTTATATTTAATAATAGTTTTATATTAAAAAGTTCATTGAAATAACGTAAAGTAACTTATTTTTTCATCACATTCTTTAAAAATAAAAAATAAAAAGCGCGAAAAAATATGTTTCCCTCATTTTAAAGTATGCAAATACAATATTTTGATATAAATCATTATTAAGGACGAGACATACTAATTAATGGAATATTGAAAATAAGAATTCGAAAAAAAATATGTTTCCCTCATTTTAAAATGTGACACTCATGTCTCTAGCAACCAAAAGACGTTTATTTGAAGTTAAATTATCTTGCGATGTTCCCATGATGGTGGATTTTTATCCTATTTTATTTCTCATGAACAAAAAGAATTTTATCCTATTTGGGGTTTTAATCAAAGTTGAAACAAGTGTTTGGTTTGTCTTAAAATGTAGAAAATATTTTTCATGTGGGAGTATGTTAAAATCTCGAATAAAGATAAAAATATAAATCAACTTATAAAAAATTGGACTACGTTTCTTAATAAGGTTAACCTTTTAAAATGAAACCCAAGTCTTTACAAAATTTCTATCTCTCTCGAATTCAACCTTACACCTCAAATGAGGCTAGAAACCAAGCTAATGACATAATAAACATTCCCTCTTATCACTTGATCTAGGTCTTGACTTCTAAAGCTTATGTAACGTTCTCGTAATTAACATAAAGAATCAAGAACAGGAAAGGAAATAACCAAACACATGTGCTTTTTTGTTTTAAAAATTGTTGTAAATTATGTGTTTATTAGTGAATGAACATTATACTTCTGCAATCCTAGTTATAATTACTATTGTATCCCCTACAACCCTAATTCTTCCATATAAATATTGGGTTTTGATCCTCAATAAAATACACACAAGTTCATTGACCCTTTTTTAATTTTCTTCTCTTTTTCTCTCTATTTTGTGACATGTTTCAGCACTAAGTTCTAACCCATTGAGTTCATCTTTCTGTTCACAAATCTCTAACCACTTGAGGTAGAAAAATTAATTTTTCCTACAGTAAAAAAGACAAGAATTCCTAGCCAATTGAATTTACAACCTCTTCTACTCAAATAAACGGTAAGTATTCACTTAAAAAGTTATAGTTATTCGATTTGATCATATCGTTTGATTATACCAATTTATGATAGATAAATTTCTTGAATGTAATTTCGTTCGTTCAATATTCCACAATAATAATATTTAAATCAATATTTTAGAAGAATATTGTAGTATTGCTCGAAAATAAATATTTATTTGTATGATATTGTTGTTCTACGAATTCACGCATACAATATTTAAAATGATATTGTATTGTTATTTTGGAAAATGGTATATCTTTGCATATCATATTCTTGATGAATTTCATGTCGATATTCTTGGTGAAAAATGACTTTATTCAAGAGAATTATTACGTTAATACTCCTAAAAAAGTATAAACCTTATATATCTTAAGGTTTTAAATAATATTTTATTGTTGATTTCTAAATAAAAGTATGAAGTTATATAAATCAATACTCCAGAATTGGATTATAATACTCCTAAAAAGACGTGATTTTGTTTACCATGGAAGAACTATATTATTATTTTGAAATCAATAGTGCAAAAATTCGTAGAATCTGGACAATCTGCATAGTTGTGATCAAAACATTATTATCTAAGCGTTTTGTGATTCAATCGTCGTGAAATTTAGACAGCAGGTTGACAACTCATGGTTATTCAAAGCTAACGGTTAAGATCAAGAACAAACAGTTCATTTGAAAGAAATCACTATACGAACAATAAAGAAAATTTTGAATTGATTGGGAGATTGTAAATTTTTGAATAACAATTTTTTTTTCAGTTTTTTGAAGAATTTTAGATTACTAGTTATCTAAATCCTTTTCAATTCTTAAATATTGTGTTGTTACTTCACAGAAGAACGACTTTATATTTGTTCAATATACTTTTAAAATATTGTGTTGTTCTCATTTGGAGCAAAAAACTTGATTTTTAAAATATTATATTGTTTAGCTCGAAAAGTAGAATGATCTGTCAGTATCAATATTCCATAACAATACTGTATTTATACTCTTGTAGAGTATATATCTCTTTGTGTTCTCAAAGAAACACAAAAATATGAAAACATTTGTGTTATTTTTTTCAAAGAAACATAAATATTCGAGAATGATATTATTTTAATATTTTTGAAGAAATCAAACTTTTATACAAATGAATATTCTAGAAGAATATTGTGTTAGTCTGGAAGATTAACTTTATATTATAATTTTGAGTCAGATAAATATGTCAATGCTCCTGGAGAAGCATGACTTATATACAAATAATTCATTATTCTAAATGAATATTTGGTTATTTCATTTTTGAGTCAGATAAATATGTTAATGCTCCCGGAGAAGCATAACTTATATACAAATAATTCATTATTCTAAAAGAATATTTGGTTTTTTCAAAAATAGGTTATACATATTAATATTTAAAAAAAATATATTTTATCATTTATAAATAATCATAAAACTTTACACAAAAATATTCTTAAGAAATATTGTTTAATTATTCCTGAACGAATTAAAAGAAAAATGTGGCATTGCTCTTTATGGCGCATGATTTTACACGTACTACTATTCTTGGAGAATATTGTGATGGTGCTCTCGAAGAAGCACACGTATTAAAAATTATAGAATCATTCAAATCAAATGTTGTCACGAGCTTGAAGTTTGTTCGGAAAACTTTATGCTTTAATATAGTGTTTAGGTCATGAGACGTGTTAGCATCGTACTAGTACGTGCAAACATCTAACCGCGGTGATCCTGAATTACTCCAAAATGGAACAATTAATTTAGTCGAAGAAAAGTGTGAAGGTTTGGTACAATAACAATAAAGTAATCAAATTTGGTGAGTCACGCCTTTCATAATGAAGTCTGAACCATTGCATCATCATTATTATATTTTGAATATATAGCCCCGTTTGGATTTCATTTTCATAAAAATACATGCTTTTCTATCTAATTTTTAACAACATATTTTTCAAAAAATTACTATTTCAAAACACATCTTTTCCAAAATTTAATTTTAATGGAGCCCAAACAAGAGTATAATGTAATAATATATCTTATAAGACAGCAATTTAAAATTAGTATGGATGTGATTTTTCAAATCAAATCTTAGGCCCTATTTGATTGGAAGATGGAAATTAAATTTCATTTTTCACATTTTTACATGTTTGATTATCCATATTTTTCATGGAATTGGTTTTCCATTTTTCATCCACGTGCTCACATTTTTTTGATTTTTGAGAAAAAACTTTACCCACCACTTTGGTTGGAAAAGCTTTTTTAGGCAATTTTTTTGTTTGTTTGTTTGTTTTTGTTTTTTTTTTCAATGGAAACAAATTCTATCCCCAATAGTAACAAATTATATCCCTTTAATGGACAATTTTCATGAAAAATAAAGTCAAACGAACACCAAAAGATCCAAAATTTTAATATTTTTCAGGTGAAAATTTATATCAATCAAGCACAATTAATTGACAATTCTCAATAAAACAAGTTCTAGACAATTCAAATCACTGAGATTCATTTTCTTTTCATCCAAATTTCATTTNAACAAATTATATCCCTTTAATGGACAATTTTTATGGAAAACAAAGTCAAATGAACACCAAAAGATCCAAAATTTCAACATTTTTCAGGTGAAAAATTATATCAATCAAATACAATTAATTGACAATTCTCAATAAAACAAGTTCTAGACAATTCAAATCCCCGAGATTCATTTTCCTTCCACCCAAATTTCATTCTTGGAATCAAACGGACCCTTATTTCATCTTATTTTATTGTCAAATTAATTAACACGTTTCTGTTATTTTTAATGAATAATATAATTTATGAGTTCAGTACTCTTGTATCTGTTTATTACAAAATATTGTTGCCCTTGAAGAGTATGGCTTACAATTTAAATATTTAAGAAGAATACAGACATATTGTTATTAAAGAAGGAATAATAAAATATAACGTGCTCTCGAAAATGCGCATGTTTCGAAGAATATACATCTCGTTGTGTTCTTGAAGAAGGACAAATTTTTACCTTTCAATATTTTAAAAGAATATTAGAATTAGTTCAAATGTATGAACATTCTACAAGAATATGGCTTATGAAAAAATCATAATCAAGTATATACAATATTTCGAGGAATATTGTGTCGTCTCTCTTGAAGAAGCATGATTCTATATTAAAACAATGTTTTACATGAATATTGTGTCAATACTTTGAAAAATATGATGATGTCCTTGAAAAATCACAAACTTATACATAACATACTTTTATTAGAATTATTATATTATTGATCTCGAAAGACTAGTATAAATATTATACCGATCCTAAAAAATTTCAATTTAAATTAAATTACTTACAAAACATCAAATTTTATTAATATCAATATTTCATAAGAATATTATTTTGATACTACAAAAGAGTCAATGATACATTATGTAGGATAATACAATTTTACTATTGTTAGTAATTTGTTGTTTACTAAAATTAAAGAGAAACTTACAAAATTTCTTATAGTGTTTCTCAATCAGTACATTATACTAATATTAGTACAATTTAAATAAACATCGTACTGAACCATATGTTCAATAACTTTAACATTTTCTTGTATGGCATATCCAGCTAGACAATTATCAGATCAATAACGATGTAAAGTGAGAATTCAAATGAACATTTATTGAAGAACCATAACATTCTTCAATCCATTGAATTCACATATAATGCTTGTTCCATGTATCATAAATTGATCATCACTAGCTAAAGGTTGGACTAAATCATTTTAATCTTGAAAATTAATTAGTGTGATATATGTGGAGCCGTCACCATAACAATGTTGACAGTTTAAATATTATCCGTATCTAATAAATATGATACATATATTCGCATGATGTTCAGCTTGAAATTGCGAAATTACTGCTCAAATTTTAAATTATGAACATAATTTTCAAATTTTACAATCAAGATTATGTGTCTTGTTAATGCAAGTGTGTTTAAATCTCAAAATTTTAATAAATGTTAGTTGAGATGTCAATAAATGATTTAAACATTCCAATTAATTTCTTAATCATTACTATTGAGAACATGTACTTTTCATTTCTGTTTAAGGAATGTTATTAGTATCATACCGATATCAAAGTTTTCTCGGTATATTTGGCTTATGGTTAGATGCTAATATTGTCATCTAATTATTTTGATAATGCAATATATGTACAATCGATCCACCACAATACATTGAGATGGAAAGTAAAACATGGTATGAGTAAATATGTAATTTGAACTTATGAATTATACTAAGCTTTAACAGATAATATTTTATAACGCGATATGCTGATTGACAATTTTACTAGACAATTATCTCAACATTAGGGAAGGGATTAAAAATCTGAAAATAATGTACAACTACATCATTATATCATCTAGATAATCCGAAAAGACAATTCAAATAAGAGTTTGAAAAATAATTCATTTAAAAGCATTTACATATCAAAGATATCAATAATATCTCTCTCACATTAGCTTTAAATTCTCCAACTCAAATTGAAGTCTTCGGAGGACAATTCGTTAACATTATATCTGATATATCTATAAAAGTGTGAATACATTTGTTTCTATCACAAATGTTCAAAAGAAAATAGAGCATATAAGGAAGATGGTCCAACTAGCAAGCGTATACTTCTGGAAAGTATATAACATAAAAAATGTAAAATCCCAAAAGATGTTATATTGAAAATTGAGATGTCTCACTAAGTTATGTCATTATGAGAAAGAAATATAATTGAAAATAAATAGTTGTCGACAATATTTTTGTACATAAAGTAATGCTTCATATTATAAATAACAAGAATATCGAAATAAATTTATTAAAGCACATCGATCGAAGAAATAATTAACCAATTAAAAGGATATAATCCTAGTATAAAATTGAATTTACAAGAAAAACTTGAAATTTACTGATTTACTGTCCGAAAATTTAAAGGTGAACATCATAAGAAAAATAATAAATGAGAAAAATAAAATCGTAACATGTAATGCACAACTCTTAACATAATAAATTTTGCAAAGATAGTGGTGAATGTCATCACCAGTCTATATCTTGTCATTCGACGATGCATGAAAATTAAAAGGCAATTATAGCCAATTCATGCGGCATGATTATTAATGTTATTCCTGAAAGATTTAATATATATGCATGAAGCATATAATTCAAGTAATAATGTCGTGAGGAAAATAAATACACGTACTATTTTTTCTTGACTAACGGTTTGTCCATTTGGATTTTCTTGCAAAGTTTTTAATTAGACAACTTTTATAGCGTAGTTAAAAGAAAAATGTACTCATTTCTCTTCATTATGGTTTTTTCTATAGGATTTTTCCTAATGAGGTTTTAACGATGCAAGTTCTTTGTGTAATGATTTCCATAACCTACAAGATATTTATCCTCATAATAGTAATCTTATATATTAAAAATTGTATATGACTTTTGAGAGAGTAACACCACAATCTATTTTTCAACATATCATTATGTGACTACAGACAAACAAAGATTGATAAATATCATCTTCGAAAAAGATATTGCTTGAAAGTTATTACAAGACAACACAAAACATGTTTCACCACAATTGTAATATTGAAGACATTGACGTACAAGACATAAATGACTTGATACAAAAATGTTCATTTATTGAAATTAGGGAAGCATCTGTACTCTTTTTCTTTAACTTTAAGTTTTGTCACATTGAATTTTCATGATAAGATTTTAACGATGCAAATCTTTTGTAATTTGTCATTCATGGAAGAGTTTTGTAAATTATGTGTTTATTAGTGAGTGATCATTATACCACTACAACCCTAGTTATAAAAACAATGAGTTTACGTCTAGAAAATGACACTTATTCGTTGAATTTTAATATTGAAGCTTGTGTGTTAGCTCGGCTTATTAGAATTAGCCTTCGGGTAATCTTAACATTCATCTCACTCCAATTATTCATTAATATTTTGATACTGATTTTAATGTTATACTCACTTGTCATTCTATCATGAACCATGTGTACAATGAAGAAGTACTTGCTATCCAAAATCTCTAATTATAATAATTCTAGATATGGGTAAGTCGTTGTGTAGAGTTACTTATCTCGAAATTTGTATCTCATTAATTCACATACTCCAATAAAGCTGTAGAAGTAAATTGATACATCTTTATATGAAAAAAAGAACACATAAAATTTCGCGTACACTCTTTAAAATACTTTAGTCTAGAACTCCAAGGTTGTTCGAAACTAACCCAACTACTCGCCTTGCAGCTAAAAGGGAAACCCTAGTTAAAATTATTGCTTCAAAGTAGAGGTGGCAATCGAGCCCAGTGACTCGTCGGCTGGTAAAAAAATGGCTTGTCAATCGCTTGGACTCGTCAAAGACGAGCCCGAACCCGAGCCGAGCAGGCGGCTCGCTAGGCTAGGCTAGCAGAGCCAAGTCGAGTTTTTGGGCGAGCAAAAAAAAAGTCTGACGAGCTCGTGAGCCGAAGCTCGGCTCGGCTTGGCCCACGAGCTCATGGGTCGAGCCGAGTTTGCCCACAAAGTAACGAACCAAGCTTCTGCTCGACTCGTTATAAACGAGGTGGATACCGATTTCGACCCATTGTCATTACTACTTCAAAGCACTTTCAAAATTTGCTATTAAAAATATGAAATATTCTATATGTCTAGGCACTAAGAAAACCAACTCAAAACTAGATAATAAAAAATTGGGGTGAAATTACTGTTATACCCTTATTTTGCCAGTTTTTGCTAGTTTAACCATTTTTCCGCATTTAACCCTTTTAATTGGTATCAGAGCCTAGTAACGAACCTAAAGA
>CAIGRO010282540.1:0-12111 GCA_903798355.1 Fraxinus baroniana | reverse complement strand
TCAAGTCCAACAAGGAAATTAGGCCTAATTACCTAAAACTGATCCAATTGACCAAGAAAATGGCCCAACACGCTAAATTAGACCCAATTACCTAATAAGCCAACCAAACCTCCTGCAACCCAACAAAGACGCCCAAATTCCAGGCCCAATTAAAAACTTTCTGCAATCCTAAGCCCAATCAAACCTTCTGCAACCCAACAAACACGCCCAAATCTTCTGCAACCCAACAAACACGCCCAAATTCCAGGCTCCAAATTGAAGAGGTCAGGCGACGACGCAGTCCAGGCTCCAAATCGAAAAGGTCAGGCGACGACTGCTCCGACCAATTTCACCGGATGGTGCGAACTGACCAATTTAGACCGCAAGTTCTCAAAATCCGGCACCAGAATAGAGCTCATCCACCAGAATCGAGCTCACCAGACACGGCGATCTCTTCGAACCAAACGGCGAACTCTACGAACAGTGACAAGAACCGACGATTCCACTGAGAACCCTGCAAACGGCGACGGGAACCCCACGAATATGGTCACAGGTTCGAAATATAGGACCCTAATTGCTCTGATACCATGTAATTCGAGAGAATTCAATATNGTGACAAGAACCGACGATTCCACTGAGAACCCTGCAAACGGCGACGGGAACCCCACGAATATGGTCACAGGTTCGAAATATAGGACCCTAATTGCTCTGATACCATGTAATTCGAGAGAATTCAATATATTTTATTAATTGGAGAAACTATATCTATATATACAAAGATTAGGAAGCTATTTAAGGTAAATGTACAAATTAGGAAAACCCTAAAATTCATGCTCATTAGTATCTTTAACACGTCAAAAGGAAAGTTTTCAAAAACTTTATACTAAAAAATTAACTCATTTAAAAATATTTCATGCTTCCTACGTGAAGAATTCTAAGTCATGACTCTACTATATACTAACAGATTTAATGCAAGTTTTTGAGAAAAATAAAGTGATGTAAAGAAAGAATACATCTCAGAACTAAAATGAATATGCCTCTCAAAATACGAAACTTGTGGATCCCCTGGATAAGTAAATAAGCGAGAAGAAGGAGCCGAAGCTTCCATCTGTATCCAATAAGGGGTTTACAATTTGCACAGTTAGCAAAGGGTATGGTGCAGATTATGCCGTCTCCAATGTCTTGTCATGTCAACAGAGGTACCTGTACCCATACCAAACAACTAGTCCAACCACTGCGGGAGGAGATGGAAGAAATGCAGTGCATAAAAGGTGTTCGAATTTCATTGAAACGTGAAAACGGGAAAGTGCATGTTATGCTCACATACCTCCCCTAAAAATCTCTCTGGAATGTTAAAAACAGAAAATATGGAGCAAATCACATTATAAAATTGAGTTGTAGGTTTTCAGACCCAAGTTCTAGGAACTCAAAAAAAGTTAATCTAGTCTTGAAGATTAAATTCCGCAAAAGATCCAGCTACCTAGAATGGGTTGAAAGATATCTTTATATCTTACAAATTATCAGCAAACTAACTAGTCTGCTGGACTGTTTATGCTGGGTGCTCAGACGTGAATTAAGTGAGAGGAGTGAAAGGATTAGTCCCATGTAGAAGCAGTAAGAAGAAGAGAAATTAATAAAGACACAACGTAAAAGTAATCAAGATTCAATGGCTTAAGATCTAAATTATCATGGTCAGATTACTGGGGTAGCAATGTATGAAATCGGAGTACAAGGTTCAAAATGTCTATGGATGACAAACACAGATAATGGACTTTTAGGGGCCATTAAGCAATTATCCCTTGGGTTCCCTCGTGATTTCTCCTGAGGGAGATGCTTTAATTTCCAGTGCAGGATGTTTATAGCTCTTTATATAAGCTGAATGATGGAACAATTTTGATGAGACGCTCCATTGAAGCTTGCAGCTCAAGATTTAAGTTGACTGTAGCCTTGTAACGATCATAAGACAACTGTATGGAATGAGGCTGCCTGGTCTAAAAGTTCACATCCAAGGAGTTGCATCTATGAACAGAAATTGTTGAGGGTGATGGTTTGAATAAAAAAGTGAAACTGAAGACTTGCACAGAAAGTTGGATCAAGTGTTGAGTAAATTACCAAAGTAACTAGTGAAAGCATAGCTTGCATGCATGGATGAACTCAACTCAATGGCTTGAGCTCATGGGTCATGTCAAGTTTGACTTCTCTAACAGTTCACTTTCCATACAAGCATTGCACAAATTACTCTACGAAATATTTGAATTAAATAAAAATCAAATCAAATTGATCTATGTATACACACTATTGGTGCGTATTAATTCAACAGTGTTTTTTTCATGTGATAGCGTGCATCAGCTCTGATGTTTTATCATGCAATGTTACCTTTAAACTGTCAACTTCTTCTGTTAGAGAATCAATTTTTTTGGTATCTTCAATATAAACTGGAGTTTCTTTGATAAGTGGAGGTGCTTCTTCAATTGCTTTTCTCGCAGCCTTTTGTTCATTGGCAAGAAGGGCATTTGTTTCTTCAACTTTCTTCTGCATATCTTTCAAAGAGTTCTGCATCTTTGCTATCTCTTGAGCTTTTATTTCTTCCAAGTCAGTCTGCTTTGATGATTTCAACGATAGGCACACCAAACAATGCATATTAGTCCATGATAGGAAATAAGAAACTAAGTAACTAAGGACATTGATGTTAAATAGTTCACAACAAAATAATTGAGTGATTGTCCTCATGACTGCAACTGCAAGATAATTGAGATATTTTAACAAATTTCAAGTTTTTTATTGAAAATTTCAAGCAAACATAAAAGTCAGATCATTTAATATTTTATCCCAAGGACGTGACATTACCCTTAAACGTTTTTCAAGTTGCAATCGCCACGTGAGTTCCTCAAGCTGCTTTTCAAGCTTATCTTTTGCCTCTTTGAGTGCACCTGTATCCCTTGCAGCCTGCATAAATATGCAATCAGTGCTATATGTGATCCTGCAGACTGTTCAAATTTTATTATTAATAAGTTTATTATAAGAACAATCTGAAGTTTGCATTCCTTCCAATTTCAACTAGGCTGATCAACTCATGAGTATTAACACAAATTTGTAATACCAATTCCCTAGCATACAAATTATTTATTCTCATAAGAATAAATATTAAAGGTGAAAATGATAATTTAGAACATAAATTTCTTATATGTAAGATGTGCATTCCAAGAAAATGATTTTTTTTTTTTTTTTCGTATTTTCAAAAGGAAAAAATGAGTACTTCAAGTTAAATGGTACTAGAGCTAACTTGTTTAAGCTTCCGTAACTCTTTTTTTGCAATTTTTCCCCTCCATCTGCATTGTGCTTCAATTGTTCCCCGCTTAAGATTCCTATAGTAAGTTGAAGCTTTATGGCAGCGCCACCGCGCCTGAGTAAGAATGGGTTCAAGTGGAGAGATTCATATAATACAAACTAAATCATCTTTGAATGAAATACAAATAACAGCTAAACCTGTATAACGGTCGCAGCTTTAGTTTGCCTTCTGAATCTAAATCTTTTACGAGCTTCCATGGTACGTAAACCTGTTTGTACAACAAGCACCGAAACCTGCAGAGCACTATATGATTTTCTAGCTTGTTGTTTACGTGTGTTACTCTGAATTTTTACGGCAGCTGTTTCCCTTTTCAATCTCTCATATTCTTTGTTGGCCAGTCTACCTAAAAATCATACAATTACGCGAGCAATTAAAAAAGAAAAAGAAAGATACAGGCAAATGGGGGGTGTCATGCATCAAGAGAGAGACATTGATAATTCAAATATAAACCTTTTAAAAGATTCAGATATGAAGACAATTACCAAAAAATAAATATAAACCTGTTTGCCATCTTTACACTTGATGAATGAAATCGTTTACCTCTGCAAAATGATTGCACATAAATGGAAGCCTCTCTCAGTGCAACAAACTGTTTGCGAGCAATGTGAGTTCGTATGCGTCGTTGTATAGATTTTGCTGCATTACTAAGAACTTCTGTTCTACGTGCATCTAACTCAGCCATCTGACCGGCTCTCAAGAATACCTTCGTTTTTCCTACCTGTAATGTCAGAAGCAGCTCAGCTAATTCAATGAAAATCTTTTGATCCTTAGTGCATCAACATATTATTTAAGAATTGCAGACATTTCTTATTATAGAATGACATATTGCAAAATCATACATAGGGTGGTTGGAGAATCTAGCAAAAGATGAATCACCATATTTTGTGAAGCCTAAATTATAGAGGCCAGAGCAAATTAAATGAGATAACTTATGTTAATAGAGTACATCCATAAGCATAAAATATGCATTCTAAGAATGGTAGAAGATATGTATTGAAGCGTGTAATGTATTACATGTATAACTACTTATAAAGGAAAACCTAAAATTGATAAATATAGGACTGCCATAGTGAGAAACAATAGATAGGCCAATGCATGGTAATCGAGCGAAGATGCATCAGTCAATTTTGGTACCTTGAGTAGCAATAGAGAACTTTCGTAAAATAATGAACACGTCTTAAGCAACAAAACAACCATGGGTAGTACCTGGAAACCTTTGAGCCCCTTCTTTTCCAAAATCATCTTGCATGCCACCTTTTCATCATAGCTGCTCATTGGAAAGACCATTAATATTATTATATAACTCTTTGGCCAAAAGAGTAATACCTATGTAATCAACAACATAGATGTAACTAATAATGAGACAATATGTATTTTTTTTGACAATTTAAATGAGACACATGTGACCCTCTCTAACAATTTCAACTTTTAAATCAAGTGGTTCAATATAGTATAAGAGCATGCAAATGTCTTGGGTTCAAGTCTTGACCACACATTTTCCATAAAAATACTATTCCAAAATGCATTTTGGAGAAAAAAAAATAGGTCTTAAACAAGCTCTTAATAAAATTGTGCACACGTCAGGCTTTGATGGAAAAAATGAACCCAACCTACATTTAAATGCTATGCTTGAGATCCTCACTAACAGCTTAAGGTTTTAAATCAAGTGGTTCAACATGTATAAATTGGCCAAGTATGAAATGGGCAGGTGAGGTTCGAATACCGGTTCAAGCTAGAGAAGTGACTTACTTTCCTACTAACACCTCCGGTGCAAGGAGCCCAAATCTATTTATAAACTCGAAGAAAGGACGACGAGTAGGATAACCAGCACAACTTATCCTGATTGCCTCCAAAACACCCTAAAATGATGGGACCAATTAAAAATATGTCAACGAGATAGAACTAATTACTTACAAAACAATGACATAAAAGAGACAAAATTGTTTGTCTTGAATAATTTAAAAAGAAGAACCATATCACTATGAAGGTCAGAAGTACTTACCCCACAACGTAATTGTTGCATAATATTAGCATTTTCAAATATGGCAGGTTTAAGAAGATTATTAGGCTTCACACATCTTATGTAGTGAGGTTCTGTAGCGTTCAGAGTTTCCATCAATTGTTGTAGTTGTAACTGCACCATTAGATTTGTAAACATCACATATTTCATT
This sequence comes from Fraxinus baroniana, assembly GCA_903798355.1. Classification (NCBI taxonomy): domain Eukaryota; kingdom Viridiplantae; phylum Streptophyta; class Magnoliopsida; order Lamiales; family Oleaceae; genus Fraxinus; species Fraxinus baroniana. The sequence goes on along the minus strand of CAIGRO010282540.1, from coordinate 6,612 downwards.
ATAGTATTTCATGTCAGATCATTTTTCTAAAGTATTAAACCAATAATGCTATCTGTGTTAAAGTTGTATCTAGACATATGAATGTATTTACAATGATACAGATAAACCCACGACAAAAGCTGAAGCTTATTTACCTTAAATCGTGAACCAATAGAAGAGAATTTAGAAGATTTTGTGGTCTCTTCAGGTATTTGAGGGAAAAGGCCCGCTACAAATGAACATTTGGAAGCACTTAACAAATCTTGGTGTTCAGCAACCACATAGTCTTTGTTTTTGTCCAAGAAGTGGTCAGATTGGTATTGAACCTGGATTTGATTGAATGTAAGATTGAAAACTTGGCTATAGATACAGGTTGGAAACAATAAAAAATTAACATATTTATACCTCTCCAGCATAATGTGCGATAGCAAAATCTGTGCGGGACAATTTCGGCTTTACAAAGCGCTTGTGATTCTTGAATGTCTGATAAAGCTTGTTCGAGAATGTCTCATGTGTTGATTTTGGGAACATACTGAAAACAGGAGACCAGTTAGACAAGAATAAGAAATCATCAATTGGCTTCAAGTCAAAATTTGATCTGAAATTGAAGATAAACTGATCAAATAAAATAATTTCCCATTATGTGAGGAAGGAAAAAATAATTAAAATGTTGAGTAAAGTAAAAGTCTAACAAGTAAAATTGTTAAATTGAATATTTTTCAAGAATTATAATAAAGTGAAGGTCTAACTAGTAAGATTGTGAAATTGAATATCTTTCAAGAATTGTAAGTGGAAAAAAATATCCAAGCACAGTGAGGGGCAATACCATGCTTCATCGAGGAGGGCAACAATTCCACCTGGTTTCTGCAAGAGAAAATAGTATAAGTTTTTGTCAATTCATAATGCATTTGAGACGTCCACTAAAGAAGGACTAATCCGTTGTAAATATTCCATTTCGTCTTTTAATGAGTTCATTCTAAAAATTGTATAATATAACAACACATCCTGTGCAAGATGTACAATTATGTTCATCATTACAAACAAGAACGCAAAGTCAAAAGACTTCTTTCACTTGTGTTTTCAGAATGTGGCTAAAAATCCCTGGCTAAAGAACCTTCGTGTTTTTAGATACCTTCCCCACTGTCCCCAACAGTTAGCTTACAAAATGCCATTATTTCTCTTTTGAAAGTATCATTATACCTCTATATTTAATTTTAGGACACACATCAAACATATTTGTTAAATCTGGCCTGCCCAAGGGTACTCGGAACCAATCTAGGCCATCGGCTGGAAGAAACAATAAATAAAAACGCAATGCTTCAAGATGCCAAAATTGAACTTTGTCATTAAGATTAACTGTCACAATCCATCTCCTTTTACATTTAGATCTTTACATATTCATCTCAATCTAGTTACTTTGTTGACAACCATTGAATTGTCAGTGAAGTGATGTATAAAATGGATATCAGAGTCTTTAACTTCAATATTTGATTAGATTGGTTATATGAAAACTAGTAAAACCTCTTCAAATATCGCTGGTGTAGTGTGTGGGAAGAACATTTCATTAAATTCTGAAGGTTAGGAGGTATCCCCTTGGGCTTTAAAAATACTAGCTTTTTAGACTATTTTCAAAACATAGGGTTTCTCTAGCTACTCCCTCCTTCCTATTGTTACTGCGTGAACTTGGCAATTTTCAACATCTCAAAAGATCTAATTCACTTCCAAAATGGAACTATGATTTCTTATTTTTCCACCATAAACATAGAAAATGACAAAATTGAAATAAAAGCAACCATAGTTTACCACATGTTTAAGATTTTGACCTCAATAGGGGAATATAAGTCAAATATCAATGGTATAACACTAACACATATCTAACTTTCCAAAATCAAATGAAGACAATGGAAGGGAAGAAGTAGGTCCCAGAAACATGCTTTTTCCATGTAGTTTTTACCATCAATGTTTTTGTAAGACTTAATCGGCATTCAGGTTCAGAAAAAGGAGTTCAGCTCAATTTTCCCCTTCTTTTCAACAAGCTGAGTATTTTTTTTTCCATTAACCATCTCATTTAAAAGCTTATTCTGTTTGAAGGATACGTGTGTTTTCTATTTAAATATTGTCTTCAACACTCCGCTTGAATCTTAAAGGCGTGGAATGTGAAAACTTTTAATAAATGGGTGGAGGAGGTAGTTGAACCCAAGTCATGTTAACCATCTCATCTACAAACTTAAGCAAACGATGGGATACATGAAGATACTTTAATGTTTCTTTAAACATTTTCTTTCAGGGAGGACAAAAATGATGTAGCTGTCCCGTAATATTTATCAAGCATCTGAGTAAATCTTAAATCAATCAACAAGTTATAAAACAATCTAATCTAAGGCTCTCCAGGTTGCAATGCTAGTTGAAAATAAGCTTAAAAGGGAACAAATAGTGAAAGGGGAATAAAGGGGAAAATTGGAGCACAGAAACAGCAAATAAGAAGTGGAAGTTCTATAAATATACATTTTTAAGATGCATTTTGGTACACAACACGGTAAAAAGCATAAGCTAGGGTAAAAAAATTAGAAATAAAAAAGAAGCAATTTAGGTTAGTGAAACAATGTCTCATTTTTGCAGGTAATGGCTGAAAAGTTTGTGATGGAATCACCAGATAAAATTTTAACACGGGAATGCAACTATACTAAATAAATAAAATTTCAAAGAAGAAAGACAATTTTAAATAATATAGTTACAGAGTAATTTCGGATAGAAGTGGGTTACAGAAAATGTAATCAAGATATTTGAAGGTCAGTATATCTATTGCACAGTTGAAGTTAATAACTACAGTATCAGTTCAAATTTTCTTGTGGTAGGAGCTATAAATTCACATTAAATAAGTACCTTCTCTATAAGATCTAATACATCTTGGTTATCAACAAACTCAATATAGCTCCAATCAATTGCCTCCTTTGTGTATTCTTCTTGTTCCATTTTGAAAACATGCTGCAAGTCATTGACAGAAACTCAACAAGTTGATGAAAGATCAAAAGAATGTAAGGTCAATACGATATAGAAACTACCTGGTTAAAATGCTGTTGCAGTTTCTCATTTGTGAAGTTAATGCAAAACTGCTCAAAACTGCATGATACATTATGCTGAAATCAAAAGAAAATAAAGGCAGAGCCTTCTCCCACCAGCCATTAAAGCACATGTTTAGTTTCTGTTTTGGACCTTTTGGTTATTTTTGAGATTTCTTTTCTTATTCATTTTTTATTTTTTCCTGGGGGAGGAGGGGATATGATCTGAAATATTGCTACCTGTTGTGCTTGAAGCTTTCAAATCCATAAATGTCAAGTACCCCAATCAGAGATTTAGATTTTCTATCTTGCCCAATTGAGTTATTGATCTTGTCTACCAACCTGAATTATGATTTCGCACACGAGGAGAAAAATTGTTTAGCAATTGAACTATCTTTTTCCATGAGAACATTACAATTGATTAGATAATGGCTGGGAGCTGCAGAAGCTTCATACCAATCAAACAGTCTAGAATATAATGTCTTAGCTAAACCATCCCTGCTAACTGCTGCACAAAGAGGATCAAGACTTCGCTTAATAACTTCTTCAGGAGTAATCATTACACGTTTACACAAGGCATCTTCCAATGCCACAGAATTACACCTAAGACAGAAGACTAGTCAGAACTTTCTACCATTTAAAGGGAACACACAAAACATAAATTTCGAACAAGGGATAAGAAGCTGTCATACATAAGAAGTTCTGCTGTTGTTTTCAGATGGAACTTAGATTTTTCATCTTTTGGAACTGACGAATCCATTTCCTTCCCCTTAGCAAAATCAACATTACCAAGATGAAGAATGGCAGCAACAACTCTGAAAATTGCTTCCTGAAAGAGAGCAAGAGGAGGGGAGAGAGAAAGAAAGAAAGACATTACAAGATGAGGATGATATAGTTAGTATTAGGCATCAGTTTCAAAGGATATACCTGCTCCTTTAAACTGATTCCAACAATATCCATTGCTCTCCTGGTGGTGAGGTAGTCATGGGCATCATTTACACCAACTAGTTCATAGCATTTGGACTGATTAAGATAGCGAAATGATTTGGGGTGATCTAACTTATACTTCTCAATTTCCTGCAGGACAGAGATTGTTGCCTCAGTTGTAATTAAAAGGAAATAGAATAGATTGCAGAGTAAATAGACAATGATTGAAATCATATCCATAAAATGACACCAGCAAGGTACCTCCTGTGGTGCTGCACAAAGGAGGTAAAAGCAGTGGTAGTTGCGCTCAGGATCAGATACTTGACAAACACGAGATCTTTCAAGAAGGTAAGTCCTGATAGCTGCTCCAGATATTCTCCCTTGCTTGTCAAACTGAATCTCAACGAATTTACCGAAGCGGCTGCAGTATTACCAAATTTAGTATAGTATAGTATATGCGTTGAAATATCAACTAAAATATTGAACTTTGATGTATTAATACATTTATTTCATACTGGTTAACTGAAAGTAAAAAATTCTTCTTAAACAGAAATGACTTTCCTCGTTAGAAAGACGAGTGAAAGAATTGAAGTATCCCATGTAACTATTATTATGCGAAGATAATAAGGGAATATAAGAATCACAAAACTTCTGCAAAATTTTTAGAGGGCTTCACCTGGAATTGTTATTTCTAACAGTTTTAGCATTGCCAAATGCTTCAAGAACGGGATTGGACTGCACTCAATGAATTGGTGCAAAAAAGATCCATGAGTTTATCATATATGACACAATTGATATAAGTAATGGTACTTGAAACTATCTATAAAAATAGAGATTTCGTATATCATACTTCAAGAACTTGTTGTTCAACAGTGCGTCCTTCTGTAGCTGCCCGACCCCCCAAAAAGGCTAGGTACCGCATAAGCATTTTTGTGGTCTCAGTTTTACCCGCTCCACTTTCACCACTAACTAGAATAGAATTGCTCTTTCCTTCGTTGATCATGGCCCTATTTTCAGTGAAAATTTATCATATGGATTGTGAATCTTGCAGCATTTTTTAGCGCAAATGGGATAAATTTAACCTGTACGCAACATCTGCAACAGCAAAAACATGGGGGCTTAGTTCTCCAAAAGCAGCACCTTTGTACTGTTGCATCATATGCTGATTGTATATATGAGGCAGTTTTTGGAATGGATTTATAGCTATTAGAATATTTCCAGTGTAAGTCTGCACGACATTCCAAAATACATGATTGTGATCAGACCATAGTAAAGTAACTAAGAGTAGTATCAACCCAAACTACGAGAATAGCATACATATATTTCATTCAGTTCATATCTTATTTTCAGATTCTCCAGAACTCCAGGTTCATGCAAATAAGATAGCTTTGTCATGTCGTCAACACCTCCAGCAGGAGCTTCCATGTCTTTAGGGTAAAGTTCTGATAACTTGATAACAACCTGAAAAAACAACCAGGAAAACTAATATTAGCCACTACACATAAGTTTTAAAATTACAAGTTTTCTTATTCAGGTTAACTCTATTCCAAAAATATATTACATGTACATGAGTTTTATTAGAGGTAGGATGTTAGGAAAACAAATAACAAGCATGCAAGCAATTAATCAAACTCCAGGACTTTTTAGAAGAAAAATGTGAGCAAATCATCCAGAGTAGATAAAATTCACAAGTAAATAAACAGATAAGATGAGGTCATGTTGTGCCCTATGGGTAAACAACAGTGGAGATAATTGTATCTTCTTTCAAATCGGCGTACCATTAAATGAGAGGAACAATTAGCAACAATTTAAACGATTAACACTGGTACAAAATATACCTTTTTTCCATTACTTGTCTCAATCTCAGCTTCTTGGCCATGAATTTTGGTTACCTGTCCATCAATCCAAGCTACTGCAGGGTCCTCAGCCCAAACATGAGAGCCAACAATTATGTTAACCACTGTGCCCTGTGAGAATTGAAGAAACATTCAGTTAATAAGGTACTTCTTGTTACACAAGAAGAAATGTAGAAATTTCCGTGGAAATGCTAAATTAGACTGCTTAGTTTCCCAAGGGAATACTTCTGAGTAGAGAAACTGCATGTTTTTCATTGAAATTTGTAAAGCTAAACGGAGTTTGTGCAGTCCACATCTAATCAACTGCTTTAGGCAGGGTGTGTCAAGGAGATTGAATAAGATTCCGAAGATCGTCGAAGATTGAATAAGATTCCGAAAATCGTTGAAAATTATGATTATATTATTATAATTGTATTAGATATAGATAGATTGTTTTTACCATTAATTAATATTGTAATTGATTACTTCCATATTTAGTTATAATTTTAATCCTATTTAATGAGAGAACATCTCACAAAAGGGGGACATCGAGTCTTTTATTGAGTATATTTGACATGGTATCAAAGCCAGTTCTTTAGAATTTTCTCTTGTTTTTTTGGTTAGGTTTTCTCAAGGCAGTTATTGAGTATATTTGACATGGTATCAGAGCCAATTCTTTAGAATTTTCTCTTGTTTTTTTTTGTTAGGTTTTCTCAAGGCGGGAGGAGCTTTTTTTCTCCTTGCTCCTCCCGTCTGGTTTTTGTCAAATCAATTGTTTTTTTTTTTATTCATATTCCTTTTAACGTATTGAG
>CAIGRO010282539.1:0-15698 GCA_903798355.1 Fraxinus baroniana | reverse complement strand
TCTTTCTTCTACATTATTCTTGTGGTGCAATAAAATCTCTTAATTCCTCTGTCATATTCTTGTCTTCTTTTATTTTTTTGTTCTTGATCACATACTTTATTACTTTGCCACATAACTTCAACATCTCAATCAATTGATTGGTGTCACTACGAGTGGTATCAATCCTAACAAGCGGTATCAGATCAATTCTGGTATTGACTTGTTTTTGCAACAAGTTTCTTGAACTCTATCTTGCCAAGAAAAATCTGGGAAACTCGTTTATCCCTTGCCTATAAATTGGAGTCTCTTGGCTTCATTTTAACCACACCAAAAACTCCCTGCTATGTGTTGAAACCCAGTTTTTGCCCTCTTCTTCCTTCCTTTGTGTGCCGTTTTCTCAGCCATTTGCCTTTGTGTGCCGGTTGTTTGCCCGTGCCTTTGTGTGCCTCTGTGACTACAAAAGTCTCCAATTTGGTGTTGCCTTTGTAGTGTTGGATTGACTTTTCTAAGCCTAATTAAAATAGGGGAATTCGTTCTTCATTTTTCAAATCTAGTTTTCTTCTTCATTAATTCCATAACTTACATTGTTGTTTTGTTCAATTGTAGGTGGAATTAACATCAACAATTGGCATCAGATCTTGGTGGGGAATCAAAACTGAAGAGATTACGCAGCAAAAGCAGAAAAATGCGAAGAACAGAGTTTTTTTCCTAGTGTGTGTGTGTGTGTTTTTTATTTTTTATTTTTTTTTGAAGAAAGATGTTAAAACAAAAGGTAGTCTGCCTTGGGATTAAATCTGTAATCATAAGGGACCGCATAAGCTTTGTGGCCTGTAGAACATAATCCAAAAAGGTTAGAAGTAATAATAAATTAAATTTTGTGAAGAAAAAGAAAGAAACAAGATGAATTTATGCAATACCACAATCGTGAGTCAGAAAGAAAATCACGAATAAACAAAATGCTAGAAACTTCACCATTGTTTGTTGGTTTCTTTTGAAGAACGTTAATGACATGGCGACCATTTTATACTAAATAACTATGAACAAAACATGTAAAATTTCAATAGTAAATTCTTGTTCATAAGAGGTGATAAATGCATAATTAGTCCCACATGAAATAAAAAATAATTAATTAAGAGATATTTTGAAGAGGAAATCGGGAGATTAAAGAGAATCAGCAAATCATTTAAGTCGAAATGGAGCCTTGAATGTTCGAGGAAATCTACTTAATGATCAAGCAAATCATTTTAGCCAAACACGGTGCGATAAATTAACAAACGAGAAAAGAACAAAAATACTACAGCATGCGTTTGCCGGGAGTCGAACCCGGGTCTATTGCTTGGAAGGCAATTATCCTAACCGTTGGACTACAAACGCTTGTGTATTGTACAGTTTCAGTTAATTCTTTACAACTTTCTGTATGAAGTTAATTTTTAGCTGAAACTACCAATGAATTAATTTTTTTTTTTAATCAAAATTATTGTTTTAAGTTATTGTCAAAAGTTTTTTCTAATATTTCCCTATGTTTTCAATTTCAATTGAGAAATAAAAAATTTCTTTTAGTTTCTGAAATGAGTCCTGGAGTTTTCATAGGATTTCAAGTTTTGAAATGCGTCCGTTGCGAAAATATTTTCAATTCAAATGTAGCATCTAAGTCTTCAACGTGTTAATTTTCTTAGCATTTAGGTTTCCAACCTTATAAGCCTCCATTTGGGAAGAAATTATAAATGATTTAATTTATAAATAGATCAAATTTAGTGTTGATAAATAGATAGTACTTGTGAAATTCAAAACACATGGTTGAAAATGAGTTATTTTAAATTATTTATAAATTTTACTAAACGGACCGATGCTTAATTTTATAGCACAGAGAGTTGAGTCATCGACAAATAGTTTTTGTCCCTTGAACTTGTAAAATAATAGAGAGATGCTTCGCGTATAGGAAAAATTTTACAGGAAAACTCACAGGACACTCACACATGTAGGTCCAGCAATTTTTTTTTTTAATACATGGTGGGGCCTACCATGTGAGTATTTCTGGTAAGCCCATGTGAAATAAATCGTGTACTTGAGGATTAATTCAAAATAATAACATTGACATAGAATTGATGATGAGAAGATTAACACATTTGTATAGCAAGAGTACTCCCAAGTCTTTAAACCTTGGAAACTTTAGACCCTGTTCTCTTTGTCGTTTTCAAGTTGTTTTCTGTTTTCGATTTTTCAAAACACCAAAAACGTGTTCTCTTTTCCATTTTCGAAAACGAATTTTTGAAAACACAAACAAATTTGTGAACAAAACGCAAAATGGTAAAAATCATGTTTTGGACGTTTTCTTCACAAAACACAGGAAAATGGCCAAAACACAGGAAATGCCGTTTCTACTTCTTCTTTCATTTTATGTTCTTTCTACAGAACGTTAACGACACGGCGACCATTTTATACTAAATAACTATGAACAAAACATGTAAAATCTCAATAGTAAATTCTTGTTCATAAGAGGTGATAAATGCATAATTAGTCCCACACGAAATAAAAAAATAATTAATTAAGAGATATTTTGAAGAGGAAATCGGGAGATTAAAGAGAATCATGCAAATCGTCTAAGTCGAAATGGAGCCTTGAATGTTCAACGAAAACTACTTAATGATCAAGCAAATCATTTTAGCCAAACACGGTGCAATAAATTAACAAACGAGAGAAGAACAAAAATTCTACAGCATGCGTTTGCCGGGAGTCGAACCCGGGTCTATTGCTTGGAAGGCAATTATCCTAACCGTTGGACTACAAACGCTTGTGTTGTGCATGGTTTCAGTTAATTTTATTAGTAATTTTCTTTAAGAAAGCCACTCCCCATATAAAGTTAATTTTGAGCTGAAACTACCAATGAATTAAAATTATATTTGTGAGCTGAAACAGACGTAAATAAGTGATAGAAAAATGAATAATATTTGTGAGTCTTATAAAATATATGAACGAAATTAAAGCGATTTCATCAAAATGTTTGCAAAAAGATTATGAATAGATTCAAAATGGTCATATTTTCAATCCAAACATGTTTTTGAACCATGAATTTGTGGACACGTCTTTAATTTTATTTCACAATTTAAATATATAATTACTAAAACGTTAAATATAATACACTACATAGTTGAAACTAACAATTTTGTTAATTGATATTGTTGGTGGCCGAGCTAAAAAAAAGTCACCTTGGATCCACTTTAGAAAATCAAAATACATTATTATGATGATATAAATTGAGGTCAGAAATTGAGCTCTTTTTCTCTCTCACTGTGCTCCGACGTCATAGAAAAACTCATTGTTACCCTCTGAAAATGCACACTATTATCGTAATGACTTTGGTATTTATAGCATTATTTTCGTGCAATCTATTATTTAAAAAAAATTTGATAGCATAATTTTGATTTTAGAAATATTCTTTAATCGTCATGATTACATCTTCAATAGAATTTTTTTCCATCATAAATTTTTAATTTGACTTTAATAACATTCTTTAATTGTCATGATTACATTTTCAATAGCATTCTTTTTCCATCATTAGTTTTTAATATTTATAGCATTTATTGAATATAATGTATCATTTTTAAAAGTGTTTTTTTATTGTAATGTATACATATTAAATAGCATTCCTAATTCCTTAAATCACCAAATGTAAACATTCAATAGCATTAGTTTTTGGACTAAAAATATGAACAACCACCATGCCAATAATTATGTTCAGTCTCACATCAAATATTGATAATAATATATGCCTGAAAAGATAATAAGCAAAATTAAATTATAATTATTTCATTCTAGTTCTTCAAAAGAAATTTCTTGAACTATTGCAAGTTGTTTGGAGAAGACTTCCGTCAAACCAATGATGCATTTAAGTCTGAAAATTAACAAAGTGATACAATTTATTAGATTGTAAAAATAAAATAAAATAAAAAATTCAAAACTCTAATTAGTGACCGAAGATATTAGCATACAAAATTAATGACCAAAGATATTAGCTATCAATAACTTCAAAATGGTCAAGGAGTTGGGGACCTACCAGCTAAACCTAAAATCACAAGGATCAAAATCAATGCAGTCACCGTAGGATTAAGAAAATGCATGTAATGAACAATGTGTTACTATGGATCATATTGCTGAAAGTTTTCAACAAGAAAATCACAGGCTTGCCAATTTCCATTGTGAAGAGGACATACATTGCACCACAGACAAACATTTGAACTAGGCAAAACCATGGTGCTATAAACATTGATCACTTAGACTAACAAATTAAAATATGGAAAGTGCTAGATGTACTTCATGAGTTACTACACACTTTACTTCCTGCTGATGTGAATGGGCTTTGAATATTCAACACAACAATAAAAAAGAGAAGAGAGAGAAAAACGCGTCATTTTCTTAAAAACTGTCATTTCCATTCGCCTCCACCACAATGAAAAAGCTCCCTGCGAAAATGGAGCAGCCTGAAAACTCAGTCGTCGTCGCCGGCGACTTGGACGAGGAGACCACACCTTAGCGAACCCATTATTTTTCCCCCCCATTTGACGTTCGACTCTGCGACATTCTGTTTTAATATGATACTAAATGTTTTGGTTAGTAATGATCAGGTTATTGATGCAACTGAGCTCTTTAGGGATGGTTATAAATTGGGTTTAAAATTGAACTATATTTCGTATAATATTATGGTCAAAATGTGGCTTGAGAAGGGTGAGTGGGATAGAGCTAGACAGGTGTTTGATGAAATGCTTGAGAGAGAGGTGGAGCCAACAGCCATGACTTATAATTGTCAAATTGGGTTTTTGTGTAAAGAGTTAATATTGACAAGGCTAAAATTTTCTTTGAAGATATGGTGAAAAGGGGGAAGAAACCGAATGCTGTGACATATGCTTTATTGATGGAAGGTTTATGTTATGTGGGTAAGTACAATTCTGCGAAGAAAGTGATGTTTGATATGGACTATCGAGGATGCGATGCTCAACTTGTAAATTTTGGATTGTTAATGAGTAATCTTGCAAGGAGAGGACTGATTGATGAAGCTGGAGGTTTGCTTGTTGAGAAGAAGAAAAGACGGGTAAAACCAAATGTGGTTATGTATAATATATTGATTAATTAATTGTGTAAAGAAGGCAAAACTAAAAACTTCAACTCTTGTGAACTCCTGAATTATACATAAAAAGAAGGCAAAGAAAATAGGCCAAAGTTAAAGAAAATTAGCTAAAAATGGAGGTTTCAAAATTTGCAGTGGGTCAATCTTCTTGTTTTTCTGTTGCTGGAATGGATGTTCATGCCCCAATATCATTACACTGCTTCACCATCTTCTTTGTCAATTTCAGGTCACGAAAAATCTGGATTTTCTTCGAGACGCGGAAAGATGTGGGGTTTTTCTGATACGGGTCACTTGGAGTATTACAATTACAACAATAAGTCTTTAGGGATAATAAGGCGTGGAAAAAGGGAAAATATATTAAGGAAAAAGAGACGAAAAAGATTAAGAACAAGTTGAAATTGCTCAAGGGGTTGTTGAAGGATTTGTCTACATTTTCTAACATGGGTTTTGGATTTAACTCCGATGAAGTTAAAGGCAACACAAACATTATGGAAGCAACTGAGTTATTGATGGAACAACTAGAGAAACTGAGGGCAGAGGAGAAGGAATTGAAGAAGAAAAGGCCAAACAATTCGCAATTTTGGGGGTTCATTCACAAAATCAAGATTATCACGTGATCATTCTTTTCCCCAGCTAGCGGCCGTTATTTTTTACTGGAAAAAGTGCCATGTCAGCAGGAAGTAAACAATTCAAGAAATTGTGTAAGTACATATAGCTTTTTCCTTAAAATATATGGCAGATAGATCTTCATTCAGTTTGTGCAATGCAATTCAACATAAAACAAAACCAAGATCATAAACATACTTGCAAGGTCAACATAAAACAAAACCAAGATCATATTCAGAAAAGGGTTCGTAGCTACAACATGTGCATTTTATTTTTAACTGTACTTCATTAGCGTAAGACTTAATAGCTAAACTTTTAGTTCTACTGAGGTAAACAGACATAATACAACAACCTTGTTTAGGTTATCCCAATCAATGAGCCTAACTCCTTTTAATTTGTACGAATTCACCAAAACAACTATGATATTTATGGAGCTGAAGGAAACTCGCAATCATGCGTATCAATCCTAACCAACTGCAGCGGCACATCATCAATCAAGATTCAATATAACAATGGCTAGAAAAATCGTGCTGCCAGAAATAAAATGATCAAATTGACAGTTGCTAAAATCTCGTGGTTGAAGGGATATATGGATACTTCATAGGAGTTCAATATTTTCAATCTAATAGTAGCAGTGGTACACATGATGGATAGAAATTTTTCTGATACAAACATAACCAATGCACAATGGATATAATTCCATCCATCACAATAAGAAATTATCCATCATCCCAACACACAAGATAGATGGCTTCAATGTATGAATTTCACCGCACTTACTAGTAATGTCTGCTCCAAATCATTAGTGTGAAACGTTAGAAACTGCACACAGAACATAATCAGAAGGAGGAAGTCCAAGCATACAAATATTTGGCCTGAAATCAGCAACTTTTCCTTTTGATTTCTCCTCCTGAATAATAACAAAATTTGTTGAAACCAAACTTGAAATATTGTATTGGAATCGACTAGGATTAATAATCAGGTTACTGGACTCACTACATAGGTTGGATATCCCTTCCCCTTGGCAAGGGCTCGAGAATGAAGAGGAACAAAGTGATACTTTGATGCTAATCTTCTATAACAAAATATAAAATGTGGCAGATAGTAAATAAAAAGCAAGACAATGCATACCTCATATTCAGCAATACGCTTCAGTTCTTCCTCTGCCATGTCTAATGCTTCAATGACAAAGTCAATTGCATTAATTTAACAGGTTCATTCACATCCTAACCTAATTTCCTCGAATTTCACAATCTAACCATTCAAATGATCAATCAAGAAACGGACAAATAAATCACAAATGGAAAAAACAAATTATAGAAAATGGAGTTGAAACTTACAGCCCGGGAAACGAGTATCCAGTTTCTTCCTCACGGTGTATCAGATTTAGACATCCATAAAAAAATTCATTTGTCGAAAACCAGAAAAACTGAAGAACAGTAAAACAAAAAGAACAAAAAAATATAATTTCAAATCTCTAGGAAGCAGATGCAGTGATTTGGTCCACAGGGAAGAGAGGCAGGAATGAATCGATATGGAGAGTCATATTTGATAAAAGAACTAGTGAATGCACGTGCGTTGCATGTGTAGCGGGTGATGCAGTATATGTAATAATGTTGGAATTTGGTTATGTGACATTTCAATAAACAATGAAACATGTTTGAAGGAAGGATGATTACATTAGATTATATAAAATGTGCCAACATGTTCTTGTTGAGAATTTACTTAATCATGCACAGCGGAAAGTAAAACAAATTTCAATTCACACAAAGGATCTGCTTTGTGTTTAGATAGAAATTATACATTTGATGAATTCTGCAAATTGCTTAACTGATTCTCTAACACGAATGATCACGATCTGCAATCCAAACTATCCAATTATCTAACCTCCAATGGTGATCCACAAAGAAAACAAGAATGACGACAAGGGTTTTCTTTTCTTATGCTAGCAAGAATAATGAATTATTCTATTAAATTTTTCAAACCCTAGCAGCCAGCCTATTAATATAAGTCCAAATGGGGCTTGACTCGTTTCTTAAACTTAATCCGATCTAATATTTAAATATGTCCCATGAATTAATTAATCCAATTGATTAATTCAGGGCCTATTAATAAGCAACTCAATTAATTAATTAATTATCCAACACTTGTCAATTAATTAATTGATAAATCTCATTCTACTAATTCTCTTTTGTGTGTGACCTATTAGGTTCCCAATCACGAAACCTAACGACGTGAATTATTATTTTGATCTAATCAGATTGATAAATTAAAATATCCTTTTAATTTATCATCAATTCACATTCGTCGTCCTAAATTGATATCTAGCAATGTGTCAGGATAATACATGTAATGACAAATGTCACGTGTTATGACAAAATTAAACTTGTTCATTTAATGTGAAACTATAATCCATTCGTCAATATGATCCGATCAATTATGAAATATGGATATGTGTCAATCTCAATTATCGATCATATCTTTTATCACGCGTGAAGTCAATGTAAGTCGAAAGCTCCTTTTCGACTTATAAGTTCACATTGGCCAATGATTTCATTATCAACTTAATTGGATGAAATGTAGATCATAACCTCTTACTATCTAAAAGTGATGAATCCTCTATTGATCTTTCACAACCTTCATATGATTCTTGACATACTCGAACAATGCCATATTAGCAACCCTTGGGAGAGCAACATCCAACATCACCAAAGTATGATTGTTCTCATATAAGGCAATATGATAACCTCAAATCAAAGGACCAATTTTACTACCGAACGTTAGAGAGCAACCATTGACATTCATATAGTTATCCATATGGAATCTCCTAGTGGGTCTCCAATGTTTTGTTCTATAACAAAACATTCACGTGTTCATTCAATTGTCACCACACTTCAGCTTTGTAAGATCAGGTACTTACTTCAAAAGTAAGAAATGTCACACGTAATGATCTATCCGTAATAATGATATCCGTATCTCGTTATTACATACGACCATAGACGATTTAAGATTCAATCACATGTAATTTGTATCTTACAATCGCAACTCTTTTTTATTTATAAATCACTAAGATTTCAATCTACGGATTCTATTATTTAATTTATTAGAATATCAATTCAATTAAATAATATATCTTGCCATAAATACGCATCGATAATATATATTAAAATTGTTTATGTATAAAGTTGATTGACCTATGGTATAACACTTACAATACTTACAATGGTGATAGTAATATGAAACAAAAACCCGAGCTCTAATATGCCATACTTGGATACATGAGTTTTAACATGTTAATATGTACAATGAACAAAATCTAGTATGGCAAATAGAGATGTTGGGAGTCAGGTGGTGGATTGTGGACATAAGCATGCAAAAGACATTCAAAATACAAATTTTAAACTCTTGAACAACTACTCTTGCTTTTACTTTTTGTTTACATGTTTGTCAGCTTCATGTATAAACATTCTCCGGATTGTCGAACTATCTGTTGGTGTAGTGTTTGCATTTATAAGTTGAGGAGATCTCTGTAAAGTGTTTTGTTATATCATGCTGGTCGATAGATGGTCTTGATTTTGAAGTTGTGAGTCAAGGATAAAGATGACTCCATATGGACCTTGTTAGTCGTTGCTTCTATATTTACAGTTTTTATGTATAAGATGTGCTCATGTGTAGTTGTTGTCTTAATTGTAGAGTTGTTCTCCATGTATTCCTATTGAAAATCTTGGAATGATATAAAGTTATAAGCTGATGAAAGGAGATAATTAAATTGTTCATTAACTTCAACAATGTTGGTTTTTGCATTGCTTATCCATCGAATGTCACCAAGTAGGGATGTATAACTTTTATCAGTTTCTTTAACTTGTGCATTTGAGATGAGGTATGTTTTTTTGTGGTAGTAAGATGTCTTCGAAAGCTGTGATGGCATTTTCGAATAGTGTAGCCTGAACTTTGTTCCCCTACAAATAAATGAAGTTAAAAGATCTTATGGTGAGATTTTATAAGGGAGGAAAGAAAACAATTTTAATGTAAGAGAAATCTTTTTAGCATTCGAAAATGAGTATTGAAGTGGAATGTCAATCTTAAATTAAATAGAGTAGTTGTGTGATTTTTGTTGTAATGCAGGAATATGATGAGATACAATGTATTTAATTTTAGATTTTGGGGCAATCAACTATGCATTAATGAAGATTATCTATTATATGCCTATCCATGTGTGTCGAAATAGATATGTACGTATGTATTTAAAATTGTGATTTCTTAGACAGAGATGAAATTTTGTTAGCATTTGTTAAAGTTAGAAAGCATATGTGTGGGGATTTGAAATTGAGTGGTTTAGGGAAAAGTAAATTGTTGTTACTAAGGAAATGTGTGTGTGTGTGTCTCCTTTGTGTTGGTTGAACATGAAAGAAAAAAACTTGTTATTATAATATTGTTTTTACAGGATATAACTCTAATGCTTAGGTATTTGAAAGTGCTTCACAAATTTCAAACAGTTTTTTATACATTTATATGCAAGAAGTTGGAAAAGGAATTTATATCATGTAGCATAACAATGTTATAAAGTTAGGATGAATTCTTTTAAATATTTGGAGGTGTAAAGAAGAATTAGTTGGCTTCTACTAATTTTTTATTAAGAAAAAAAAGATACAAAGAACTTATTAGATTAGACGATATTATGCTATGCTTAGGAAATAGTCAAATGCAACAATTATAAATGAATTAAGGCTAAAACCTTGAGTTTTTGCTGATGGAACATACTCTTGTTGGTTATGTGTAAATCTAGAAGGGACTTTTAGCAACAATTTTTTTTTTTTTTTTCACGTATATGGATTAGAAATAAATTTTAAGTACGGAGACTGAAGAAACTGGGAAGCTGTTAGGCGAGGTTGAAATTTGACAAGCTTGGAAAAGGAAAATTAAGTTTACCATTTGAGTGTATAGTGCACAAGAACAATAGATCTGGATATAGAATGCAATAAAGAAATTGATATGGTTGTCCTCTTTCAAAAGAAAGGAGTATCAGTATTTTTAGAAATCCAATGTTATACATATTTTCATTTATATATTCTGGAATCTGCTACATTTGAGATTTTAAAATATTAGAAATTGAACAAGTTAAATTTAGCAATCTTGTTTTCAAAGGAAGAAAGAGTTTGAGAGGACATTATGTGCTCCTAGTTTAGATTAAAAAAAATTGATAATCAGATGTTTAAAGTAAATGATTTTGATTTATTGTGGATCAAAATTTCAAATTAAGGAACTTAAACTATGTGAGAAGATTTACCTTAGGATCCATTAACCAAATGTGTTGGTATTTCAATGGGCTGTTTCGAACTTTGTTTGGAAAGCATTTTTCTGAAACTATTGCTTTTATAGTCCAGCCAGACTCTCCTGATTTGATGTCAAGTATGAGTTTGTATTATGTGGCCATCTCTATCTGCAATGAATTCTATTTGATTAGTAGATGAGAATGGTTAGAAATAGAAGGGTTAAAATGAAACATAAATATTGAAAAATATATGGGTTGATGTTTTTGAAATTTTTTGCAGTTAATGTATGCTGTTTGGTGAAAGAGAGGAAATTAACAAATTGAAGCTAACAATGAGCAAATGAAGTTGGAGAAGATAAAATGGGGGAAGGTTTAATTTGGTGTCTTATATGCTGAGAGATGAGGTGGTAGTGGAAAGAAATGATAAAAGTTTAGAATGAGTGGTGTGAAAGTTAGATTTCCATTTTGAATACAGACTGAAAAATGTTTAGTGGTAGACAATAATTTTTGTTCGCAAAGGTTTTTAGGGAATGGTTGTGAGAAGTGGGTTTCCAGGTGGTGCTTATGTGATTTTTTGCAATGGACAAGTGTTCTTTTAGTAAAATTAATGGTTTGTTGTGAAGCTAATGTTTTATTATTATTATTATTATTATTAAGTGTGAAGTATAAAGAAGTAATGACATGATGATTAGAGATTAGTTGTAGCATTTTTACAAGCTTCAAGAAAGCCAGATTTTAGTAGAATTGATTTGTAGGTATACAATGCATGATCCTTGTTATAATTTAAGAAGTTCATCTTGTAAAATTTGTTATTTGTCTAAGGACTGAAAAGTCAGTAAGAAGAATGTATAAGAAAGAAAAGCATTTGCCATAACTATTAATAGATTATTACTTAGTTCATCATTTATTATTCTAGCAACGTGTTCAGCTTCTTGTAGATTTACACTGTATTATACAAATCCATAACTATTAATCTTCTTGTAGATTTACACTGTATGATACAAATCCATAACTATTAATAGATTTATCCGAAAGTTCTAAAGTTGCATGAATTCCTAAATGAGCTTTAAGTTCAGCAGTTTACAGAGACATACCAGCATGTATGAAATCCTCAATCATAAATATTTTAAATTTGTTCCACAAATTTTTGGGATCATTTGGAACACACAAAGTTAGAATTGTTGCAAAAAGATGACGAAATAGAGTAGACTTGCAAACACAAATCACAATTAGCATCTCCATTAAGTAAACCATGTAAAAGTGTGGCTTCCCAAAAAGACGATGTTTCAACACCATTTACAATTTTCAAAGCTTGATATGATGTTGCGCCTCTAATATGATTTAATAAAAGACGCAAGTAATATCTTTCCCCTTCCTTTCGACTTGCTGCAACTATTCTACCGATACAAACACCTTGTTTTCTAGGACTCCAACATCTATTATGCAAGTTCGAAACAAAAAATTCTGGAAATTGTTTATATAAAAGAGTTGTAGCCTTTTTTGCCACAAGATTCATGAAAAAAAAAAATCCGTTAACATGGTTTTTTTCAAAAATTCTATGCTCACAATTTTCTCAAGATTTTCGAAACTTTTGTATGTAAGTAAATTATTATTTTCGAGGTATAATTGAAGAGTAACAACTAGAGGATTTATTTTTGAAAGAATGAAATAAAAAATTCTCCATAATGCTTTAGGAGGAGAAATCCATCTAGCTATTTGGAAATTTTTAATCTCGTCAACCACATGTTCTTCAGAATGTGCTGACATGTCCCTTGTATACATATTTATACAAATATTTTATAGCTTTGATGGTTGAACAGATTTCTACGTTTATATGGCAATTAAATTTAGATAAGACATATGGATTGTAAGGCACAATCCACCTCTATATATGCATTTGCAGGGCCGGAAATTTTATTTTTGAATATTTAAGTTTTTAGTTCTTCTAACTTAGCTTTAAAGATTTGAGTTAAAAGATAGGATATATTTGGTGATTCATTATTTTACTTTAATTGTTATTTTATTTTAGACCAATTTGGGTTACAAGCAATTGTTAAGAAAATGTCAGGTTTACCTAATTTTTGAACTAATGACATTCCATCTATATATCTTTTGTTCATATCCCTTGGACCACGAGTAGAAGAAGATGACAAAATAATTCTTTTACCGGTCATACCTACTCGAGTTTCACCAGATTTAACACAATCTATAATCCCATGGTAAAGCTCAGCACGTATTTCATTTTAATTATTATGAAACTAATTTAATCTAGATGTTTCGATCTTTACATACAAATATACAACATATTATTGTAACAAATGTCCAGCATGAAGTAAAATTGATTTATGTGAAGGTCTAACATGTAACTTGTAACTTTGAGCTCTTTTTATATTCTTTTGCGTAATTGGGAAAAAAAAGAAGCACACGATGAAAAAATGTCTTATGAAATTCTAAACATTTAAAAAATAAATATACTAAGCGTAAATAGGTTGTTTACCTGTATTTTCAACCGCAATAATTTCTATAGAAGAATTTAATTGATGAAGATCAAATAAATTTTCATTTGCTCATGTTTGTTGTCTTCTGTGTTTATCAATTCTAACAATATCTTGGTGCCAACCAGTACCAAAAGGAAACAGTAAGGGGTATTGAAGAGGATCATAACAACCACAATAATAAAGTAGCTGAAGTTTTTTTCTAGAATTGCAAAAAACAATTATATCACGAACTCAATCGTTAGTATTAAAATTATCATCAACTTAAATAGCAGCAACTTGAGATGCACATGGCGTATTATGCACATGGTGTATTATATACTCTTTGATCTAATCCACAATCAAATCTAATTTTAAGACTATGAGATTTCAAATTTAGAATATTTGTCAAAGTTCGAAAAAAAAATTTGTGTATGGATTAAGTTCCACCCCTAAGACAAGCTTAAAAAGTATAGACTCTGTTAACTTCTCAAAAATTTGTAATCGATGCTCTATTTCATTTTCAGTATCAAAAAATAGAGTTGCATTTAAGAAGGATGGCTATTTTGTACAAGAATGTCATCTATAAAATGATATATTTGACCTTGAATTCTAAAGGTATAGATACATTTGTTCTTTTACACAAATCTTTATCATAATGGACACCAAATGGAGTGAATGCGAAATTGGTATTGTAAGTTCATAAGTTTTAAACTCAATGGATTCAACAAAATTTGATGTAAATAAATGATATAACTCATGTGGGGTATCATTTGCTTTCAATTTAAGAGCTCCATCACAACAATAGAACCCTTTAGGTTCATCTATAAATTTCAAAGCTCCACAATATTCACATAATACAGGCAAGGTAACACATGATTTGTTTGGTATCGAAAAGGAACCTTCATTTCCTGTAGACATCAATAGATGTTTGAATGAACACCAAGCTCATAGTTATAAGTTGAAAAATAGCTATCTATCATTGAAACCATTGTAGAATAAAAAACCAAAACATGCCCTTCAAAAAAGAAGAAGCAAAAGATGCTTATAAAATAAATTCTGATGAAACAAATATGGCACATAAACTTACTTGGGTCCAACGCTATTGTTACAGACTTCATTAGAACGAGTGATAAGACAAAAATAATTCCTGTATAATTGGAAAACAAACATAGATTTAAAAACAAATAAAGCAAAAGCAATTAAACAAACCAAATAAAAATTAAAAAGGAATTTATTTCGTGAGATATAATATATGAAAATTATTTATAGTTTTTTTGTGTATCATTATCTTCTTCCTCATAATAATCCTAAGTAGTTTCAAATAAATCAACAGAATCTTAATGGTTAAAAGTATCTGCATAGCAAAAAAATATAGAAAACATAATAGCAAAGTTGGGCAAGACAAAAAAATGAGAAGAAGATGAAAAACTAACTTTCTTTAAATGAGGTATCTGATTTTAGCAATTTGACATCTTTTATGATCTTATATGAACATGTGTCAAGAAAGAAGCAAAAATTATACACAACATAGATTGAACATGATAAAGAAATCATATTCATATATCTAAATAAAACATGATCTTTCACTATGAAAAACAATATGTAATCAATATAAATAAGTTAAATATTTTATTACCCGCTTCATCTTCTTCATTTTCGCAATCAGGAAAAAAATGTACTCGAATTTGAATTGGTCACACCAAGAATTACAAAATTCTCATTTTGCGAAACTATTTCAGATGTTAAAGCTACACAAGATGAAAGAATTACTACATCAACATTGTATCAAAATTGTGTGGGTAAGAAGGGTAAAATCTCTACAAAAATCTACGATTTTGTATGTTAACATAAAATAGTGGAGTTTTTGATAAAGAACTTGAGTTTAAAAATAAAGAAAGAAAAGAGAGAAAAAAAAAACAGTTCATTCAAAACATGTTTTTCTTGTGAGAATAAATTATTTATCTAACTAAAAGTAAAAGATGGAGTTTTTTTACTATTCACAAGCCGTTTCTCCTCGTTGAGTGATCCATTTTTTATGCAGCCGGTTGTCCTCAGCCACTTGGAAGTCATCTGGGTCTAAAAACTAAGCTTTTCTTCCTTTTTGTTTTATAGTTCCAAGACATTCTTCTCTTTCTACCACTCTCTCGTGCATTCCCCACTACGGTTCCTCAAAAATCTTCTCGAAAAATTCAACAGATTTCGAAATTAGTTCAGCATATGCAAAGAAATCTCCATAAATCTC
>CAIGRO010282538.1:0-14473 GCA_903798355.1 Fraxinus baroniana | reverse complement strand
AAAAAAGCCTATCAAACAGGCCTAACAATAATTAAAAAGGCATCAAACTCTTTAACAAAATATACATATGACCCTATATATATATATAAACCATAATTAATAAATAGAAATAGTAAAAAAAAGCAAATAAAGCCTAGTGAACCCCATGTTGGAAGTTATAAATTATATTATAGATATCTTTGTTAATGCTAATAATCGCTGTAGGAAAATTCTAATGTTCATTAACACCCTAAAGTTGATGCAGTCATTAACACCCTAATAATCTGATTCTTTTAAAAATGAATATATATTTGTTTAGCCAGTCGTGGTAGGAAAAATCTAATTGTTGAAAACAAATGGTTCGTTGAAGACATTTTATTTTTTTTGGGTGTGCGACCAAAGTCTCACATTGGCTAAAAGTGGGGAAGATCGTGTGTTTATAAGCATGGACAATATCTCCATTGGTATTAGGTCTTTTGAGGTAAAACCTAAAAGCAAATTCATGAGAGATTACGTCCAAAGTGGACAATATCAGCAAATTCATGAGAGATTACGTCCAAAGTGGACAATATCATACCAATGTGAAGATATGTGGTGACCATAGTCCTTACAAATAGTATTAGAGTCAAGCCCCATACTTAGTCATGTAAATGAATTCCTCGGAATACCGAACAAAAGTCGTGAGCCTCAATTTGCTTGCAATGGGATCCGTGTATGGGCTGTATTGGACATGCGGTGTGCTCTGGATGCTTTATGGACATGTCCTGACTCCAACACGATGAAGAGGAGTTGACCTGGATAGAGCAATCTCTCAAGTCTGGTAGTGCTCTCGGGGATGCTCCATGGATATGTCATGATCCCAACACAGTAAAGAGGATAGCGGAGAATCCTAGTTGATAGAGAGTGGACGGACGGATGATCGTTTGGAGGGGAGGCTCGATGATCCTTTGTTCAAGGGGATGATTATTGGGTGTGCGACCAAAGTCCCACATTGGCTAGAAGTTGGAAGGATTATGGATTTATAAGTGTGGACAATATCTCCATTAATATGAGACATTTTGGGGTAAAATCCAAAAGTAAATTCATAAGGGTTTAGGTCCAAGGTGAACAATATCATACCAATGTGGAGATATATAGTTCTTACAATTTTTATTTTTTTATTTTTTACAAGGTTAGAACTACAATACTTATTGAAATTTCATACCGTAGCTCAATTTTAATGGAGAAGAATAAATGATTGATGATAACAAAAGAAGTGTGTGTGTGTGTGTTAAACAATTAATTTTAACTACACATTTCATAGAATCCAAAATTTTTTAATCATACATTACATCATTTTTTATTAAAATCTATTAAAAATTTGATCTTATTTCCACCAAACACTAAATAGATTGAACTTATAAAAAATCTCATGTTGTGTATGGCAAAAAGAAAAGAGCTATAAAGGACACATAAATTGTAATTTGATAAAAGAAGTATGAGCGACGGTCATGAACGTACAAATAAGTATTCCAAGAAATAACCCATATTTCCAAAAGTGCACTGACCAAAGGATCACAATAATTCCAGGAAACTCAAGAAAATGTGTTTCATTGACATATTATGGCACGTTTGAGACCCCCCCCCACCCCCCCACCCCCCTTTTTTTATATATAAAATGCATTTTTAAATAATAGATTGATTGAAAATATATGTGGTTAAAAATAAAGGGAAAAGATTTTGAATTGCATATAATATTATTTTATCGAAAAATGCATGTTTGAAAAAAAAAAGAGAGAGAAAATGTATTTTGAAAAAATGTGGATCAAACAAGGGCATAAAATAATATTTAAATTACTTTATGAGATCATATTGAAGAGACTCTTCAAACATAAAATTTTCTCTATTCTAAAGAATCAATATTTAAAATTATGATTTAAGTGACTTTTTAAATTAACATTGTTATTTAGAGAGTGTGCTTTGATAGCCCAATAATAACTAACCAAGAGGGGGTGAGTTGGTTTTTAAAACATTTTTGAATAATTAATCTAAATTCAAGCAAGTAAAGACTAAATAGATTAATATAAATAATAAATAGAGATATAAAAGATATAAGTAAAAGGAAGAGATGATGCAAACAATATAATTGTGGAAGCTCGATCCAAAACAATGATCTACGTCATTCGTTGCCAAGCTCTTTGGCACGAGTAATATATTTTTCACTATGTTGATTGACTTATGGTACAATCCAACCCTTTAAAACGATTTTGATAACTTACAAACAACGAGCACCGATCCTTATACAATGTTGAACTTTACGGGATCTCAACACGATCCACTATTGAGCTTTCACGGGACCTCAATAGGACACTCACAGACTTATAACAAGGAGCACAAATCCTTATACACTGTTGATTTTTAAGGAATTTCAACACGACACACATTTTATCAAAGTGATTTTACAATGGAATACCTCTCTTGGTAAATAATACAAACAAATTAAGTACTAAGAGAGGTTAACACTTCAATGAATAGTAATAAATGATAGCTCGAGTATTAGATGAAATTTTTTGATGAATATGATAATCAAAAACTAGATTCAATCAGTCAAAATATTTCAATGAGAAGATGAAGAAAAAAAATACAATGTAGGGTTAAAAATATTCTCAAAATATATCTCTCTTTTAATGAATAATTGTAATAAAAGTACTAAGAGAGAAATAAGAAACTTTTATTAATAAAATGATTTTATAAGTTTGATTCAATCAGTCAAAGTTTTCAATATGAATAAGTAGAAATGTTTATGCATTATAAATGCAAAGATCTTCTTCAAAAATTTATCTTTCTTTTAAAATTAATATAAATAAGTTAAGCACAAAGAGAAATGAAAATTTTTGATGAGATAAATAATTCAAGAAATTTTATTCAACAATCAAAGTTTTTGTTATGAAGAAATAAATGATATGAATGTAAAAATGTAAAACTCAAAAAAAAAAAATTCACAAATATATTTTACAAGAAAGCTCTCTTCTAATTGTTTTATGAATGCAAATTGAAGTGATATTTATAACAATAAAAATGCCAAAATTTATGACCAATCGGACGACCTAACCGGACGTTCAGATCCTGAACCGGAAGACCCAACTAGCCATTGTGCATCAGAAATTAGAACGATTAAAAAATTGACTGTTGGCGAACCGAACGTCAGCATGGTCAACCAAACGTTCGCTTTGACTATGACTTTTTTTTTTTGGGGAGGGGGGGGGGGCAATGTGGACTTTTAAAGGAGTAAATAACATTGTAAAAAGTTTAAATATCAAATTGAAATTCTTACCATTTGAAAAATAATTATTTTTTATGCAAATGTTTTTATAAAATAACTTTTTCATGTATACGACGATTTCTGAGCGTTTATCATTCATTACTAAATATCAAAATATTAATACATTTATATTTGAACAAATAAGTCTAATCTTTGATCTTGTTTCGAAATTTGCATCTTAGACTTCTCGTCTTGATCTTGATTTTTCTTGACGCTTATCTTTTAAGCTCTCGTCTCGAATGATGTGACTTAAATGTTTAACTTCACATTTGATCTTCATTTCGAGTTCGATTTATAATATGTTAATTTTGGCAATGCTAGATTGTTTTAACATTGAATTATCATCACTCAAAATCAATTGTTAGAAACAATATTAATCTTGTTTGATATGATAAAAAAATTAAGGATGAAATTAACCATAGGTCAAAAATTTTCCACTTTTTTATCACGACAAATAAGATGATTTGTAAGGTAAAATTGAACAATTGATATCATATTGATAAAGGAATATACATTATAAATTTTGCACGTAATCCATATATTCTCCCTATCTTTTACAAATCAATAACCATTCATTTTAAAGTTATGCTTATTAAAGCAAGCATTTTGATCATATTCATTTATCATCACGTTCTTATCAATCATATCATATCATATATTCTCTCCCTTTTGTCATAAGCAAAATGATATGTATTTAAAATCAAAACACGACCATAGGAAATAATAAAAGATTTTCCATTTTCAATGCTTTTTCAAATCTATCTTGCTCAATTTTCCCTTTTAGCATAAGTAAAAAGGCAGCACATATGAGAGAAAGACTGTGATATATAAGATCAAAATTTTAAATTAACCATAGAAAATAGTAGTATATTTCACCTCAATTAAGTACAAGATGCCAAATATATACAAGTTTAAATAAGATGATAATCATCACATTTATAGTAAAATAATAACCAAAGCATGAGTAATGAAATGACAGCAATATAATCATTTGGGTAAAATTTATATAAATTCTAACCAATTATGCACATAGAATCATACAAGAATATTTAGTATGAATTCAATTTAGCCACGTACTTTAAATTCATTGATAATTCACAAACCTCTTTGAATATATGAAAATCTATCAAGTGTAAAAGGTTTAGTGAAAATATCATCCAATTAATTTTTCTTATTCACAAATTCTAATACAATATCCCACTTTTGAATGTCTTTATAATATCATGGACTTAATTTCTTAATGGCACTAAGATATCTAAAATTCGTTTTATGGCACTAAAATGTGATTCTTGAGTATTGAGTTGAAATTTAGCACATACACACACTAAACATAATATCAAGTCTACTTATGATTAAGTAAAGAAGAGATCACATCATACCTCGATATTTTGTTATGTTTATGGAAGTATCTCGATCATTTTTGTCTAGTTTGATTGATGAGCTCGTTTGAGTGTTCATTGATATCAACTCTTCCGTTTCATACTTATTGAGCATGTTCATGATGTACTTTGTTTGACTCCATTACTTAGGTAGAGATTGATCACTTTATACTTCAAAATATTTTTCTTCATCTAGTTGCACAATTGCTTCTTCCTCATGTTGATGTTCAACATCTTTAGGATCTTCCTTGTTTTGATTTTGAATTTTATTTGCTTAAAAGGAATATCTAAACCTATATCATTATCAATACCTTTTTCTTGATCAAGATGATTAGTTTCATCAAATGTTATATGCATGAATTCTTCAACAATCAATGTTCTTATGTTGAAGACTTGATAAGTTTTGCTCGTAGATGAATAAGCAAGAAAAATTTCAATATTGGACTTTGAATAAAATATTTCCAAGTTTTTTAGTGTTTAAGATAAAACATTTGCAATCAAACAATTTAAAGTAATCGATATTGAGAACTCTATTTTCCAAAAGTTCATATGGAGTTTTTGTTTTCATTCGACTCACCAAAAATCCTATTTACAATATAACAAACGGTGTTAATGACTCTGGCTAAAAAATATTGAGGTAAACCAATTTCATAATTCGAGCTATTTCTTATAATGTGTTATTCTTTCTTTATACTACACCATTTTATTGAGAGATTCTAGTAGCCGAGACATTATGTTCATAGCCATAAGTTTTTGCAAAAATCATTAAATGCAATATTTTCAAGTTCTCCATCATGATCACTCCTAACGGTAGTAGTATTGTATCCCTTTTTATTTTGAACATTTTTACAAAATATTCAAATGCATTCAAAACTTCATCTTTTAGGTTCAAAAATGGGACTCAAGTAAATTTAGAAAAGTCATCAATAATGATGAAAACATAATGTTTACCATTTAAACTCGTGATTCTAGATGGTCAAAAATATATTCATGTGAAGAAGTTAAAAATTTTTTAATGTAGTTTTAATTTGAAATAACTCTTTACTTGTTTTCCATACATCACAAAATTTGTTTTTCTCAAACTAGCGTGGATCATGTGTTACACGCTAACCATTATAATTTTGTAAGAAATGTCACTACTATGATTATCTATTTGAAGACGCATATATATTAGTTATAACATTCTCAGGCAAACTTTTATATTCGGTGAGCTACATCATAAACCACATACCTTTCGAAATAAGAAATGCATCCTTGATTTTCTTTTCAACGACAACGTTTTTCAAAACTACAAAAAATTTGTCGCACGCAATCTATTCTAAAACGTTTAGAACATACATATAATATAACTTGCTTAATTGAAACATAGAGAAAATTAGAAGCTGAAATTATGAATAACAGACAGTGAGAATAATTATTTATACGTTTAAGTAGAGAAAGATACAGATGATAAAGAATTGAAATTAAAGAGAACCTTATTGAACCAGGTGTACCAAAATGCAATTGTAGCATAACAAATGTGTAAAAAAATGTCTTTCAAAAGTAACAACCCTACATTAAGCTGTGATATAAGGACAAGAGGTTAAGTGCCATTGAAAAAAACACATTGCTGTTATTGAGTAGAATAATTGATCTTACTAAACAATTTAAAGTGCAAAACAACTCTCAAGCATAATTGTTAACGTTTGACTTCTTAGATGTACCTACAATAAAATGTGTATCTTCATTTACTTAATGGAAGCGTAACAATGAAATCATATCTCAAATAAAAAATATAGTTATGAATTAACACATTGCAACAAATTGCAACATGACAGTGATCGACCTGACCGATCAGGTCGCGGGGGTCAAAGGGGCAGAGCCCACTCGTGGGGTCCGTGGGCAATGTCCCTGACGGTGATTGACCTGTTGTAATCGCGACATGTAGTACAGTGAAATATAGAAAAAGAATTTTACATACATCTTATTAGAATATAGTTATGAATTGACACATTGCAACAAATTTACAGTTATAACCTAATCTGATTAAAAAAAGAAAGAGAAAAAAAATGTAGACACCCTCTTAAAGTATTATGTATCTCAATGTAAAAAAAAAAATAAAAAAAAAAATTTGCGTGCGCGCGCAGAGACACTGTCTATCTTCGTACTTAATGGAGACACAACCCATGTCTCACGGAGACACGACCTTTTTTTTTTTAAATACAATTTCAGTCAAAACCAACCCAAACCCACGGTTTCCATACAATCCATTTCCATTCAAATTCACAGAATTCCCAACAACTCCTTGAAAATTCATCATTAATTTCATTATTCATTCATAGCAATTCAAAAATCAAAATACTAAATCTGTAAATCACAAATCAATCTGTAAAAATATACTAAAAGTTCAAAAGCCCTACCAATGCATAGCTATGTCAACGAGCCGAGCCGAGCTGAGCCCGGCTAAAAAAGTCAAGCTCGGCCCGAGCTTTTGGCACGGGCCTAAGCGGGGCCAAGCAGAGCCGACTCGTTTTTTTGCTTTTTTGCATTTTTTTATAATATAATAATATATATTGGCTGCATGCCTACTGCGAAGCTACCTGTAGCTGAGCTACCTGCTACGCAGTTACAACGCAACTACAGGTAGCTGCGCAGTAGGAAGCTCAAAGCTGCCTGCTACGCAGCTACAGGTTACTGGCAGCCAATTTAAAACATTTTTTTAATTTTTAATTTTTTTTATTTTTAATGGGGCAGGCTTGCCCGGGCCACGGGCCGGCCCGAGCTCCAGTTGACGCCCCAAAATAGGACTCGCCCCGAGCCCCACCCAAGCCATTCGAACCGCCGAGTTTTTTTGTCATCCCCACCAATGCATACGGAGATCTTCATCTAATTTGTTTCTCACAATGACAACAACATAGTTTAAAATATAAACAAAAATAACTACAGGTGTTAGTTAGAGAAAATTCGAAAACCTAACGTGCAACACGAAGAGTGTCGTCTCTCCGTGCTGCATGGAGAGACACTGGATTTTTATTTTTATTTCAATAAATGGGTAAATTGAAGAGTAACCCACTTAGCAAACCCACTCTTATGATATAATGGCTTCTGATAGTTGAATTTATCGATGATAAGTTTCCAGAAATTAATCAAAATCCAAGAAAAAAGTAAATTAAACTATCTAACATTCAACATTTGGTGAAAGACTTGCATCTAAAGAAACCAAAACAGCAAAAGCCATTCAAGGAATTTTCAGGGTTCATGACTGTTACCAATTTACTTTAATTATGAGGATGAGTAAAGGTTATTCTGTTAGTAATTTCTTGCAAAGTAATTAGAAATAACTTGATATAAGATGGTGTTAAATAACAAAATTATTTAGAAAGAGATTATATCTTTGAAAAGCCTTGCAATGCAAGAGAGACCTATAGCCAAAACAAGAAAACAGTCTTAGAGCTGATTTACCAGAATCTCGCACAAAGAAGATATTAAACAGTAAAATATACAGCAAAAGAAGGGGGGAATCTCGCCAGAATCTTAACGTTTCATGACGTCAGCATTATGTCATAAATGATGTCATATGAACAGTGGCACAAACTTACCTTGTTTATATATTGTAGTGATTTCAAATTTGACAAACCTTCAGCAAAATAATTTTTGGAAATTTTGAAAGTAGGTTTATGCTAACATGACCTGATCTTCTATGTCATAACCAAGTATCATATTTTAAACTTGATAAACATTTTTCTCTGCATTCAAAAATCAAACTTAGTATTTATGTCATAATCATCCTTACTACGGCTTCCTATAAACGTTACCTTCTGTTGATGGAGTGTCATCAATAAGGCAGTTGGAAGAATTGAATTTGATATGATAACATTCATAATACAATTGACTACAACTAAGTAGATTACGTTTAAAGTTATCTACTAAGAGAATTTTAAATTAAAGGAGATGAATGATTACCAATAATTTCAATATCAATTATTTTTTCGTTGTTATTATCTCCAAAAGTATCATGACCATCACCATTTATTTTGAAACTTGGCAATTAAAGTTTTATTTTTTGGTCATGTGCTTTGAACGTCCACTATCCAAGGTCCATTTGTTCTTTATTTTCTTTGGTACCTACAAAAAATAATTCAATCTTTGGTCTTTGGTACCCATACAATCTTAGGTCCTTGGCAGTTAGTGTTAGTGGATTTTGGAATCCACTTGTATTTACTTTCAAAGTGAAACCTCTTTTCGATTGAACAATTAAAATTAACATGTCCATTTTTATTTCAAAAATTACACGTGACATTTCAAATAGAGGTTTTAACAAAGAAATTCTCAAGAAACTTTTGTTATTGTTCACATCATAAAATAAAAAAATTTCTTACCTTGAATAAATTTGTGAACAGTTTGAATCAAATTCAAAATCTTTTCTTGTAAAGGGGAATTCTTCTTTATTAAAGAATCGTAGTCGACTTTTTCTTTTTCAAAATCATTTTGAATTTTCAAAAGTCTCTTTACCTCATTTTCCAACAAATAATTCTTCTTTTTAAAGATTGAATGATTTAAAACAAGTTTTTCAAAATTCTTAAGAATTTCATCATATGAAGAAGATAATTCATCATATGAACAATTTTTTTTCAAGAATTTCATCATAAGAAGTAGATAAATCACCATATAAACAATGCTCATTTGAATTTACCTCATTTTCAATAGTCATGGAGCATATGTTGGCAATTTCCTTTTGACATTTATCTTCGTTATGGTCATTATCGTCACTTTCATCCCATGTTGCTTGTAGTTCTTTCTTTTTGACAAATCTATTATTTTCTTTGCTATTTTCTTCTTTCTTTTGGAATCGACGATTGTAGCGAAAACGTTTCCATTTCTTAACAAGAAAAACTAGATCATCAACTTCTTCATCGTTCATATTCGCTTGAAGTGCCTTCATCAACTACAGATTTAAAGCAATTTGACACATTTTCTCTTCTTTACTTTTTATTATTTTTTCTCCTTTGTCTCGTTGCTATCAATATTTCATAGAGCACTTCCAATGTATATGTGTTGATATTTTTGGTATTTTCTATCAAAATTCTCAATGGACTCCAATTCGAGAGTGACTTAAGCATTTTACTCACGAGTTCACGGTTAGTGAATTTTCTATCAAAACCTTTGTGGTCATTAACGATATCAGTAAAATGAGTGATCATGTCATCAATCGGTTCATTCTCTTTTATAAAGAAATTTTCAAAATCTTTAATTAAGAGATTTATCTTAGTTTCTTTCACTTTACTAGTTCCAACATGAATAATTTCTAATGCATGCCATATATCATAAGTGGAATCACATGTACTAATAAGATTAAATTTATTTCTATCTAAAACACAATAAAGTATAGTTTTTACTCTATCATTTAAAGATAATTTTTGTTTATTAACTTCATTATATTTTTCTCTAGGTTTAGAAATTATTTGATCCGATTTACCATCATCTTTAATAACATTTTTAGGCACATATGAATCAAATTCAATAACTTCTCAAATATTATAATTTATTGATTGAATAAATATCGTCATCCCATCCTTCCAATAATTATAATGAGTACAGTAAAAAAAGGATGGTGATTTGTAAAATGTCCCTCAAGATTTGGAAAAATGTAGTTAGCCATTGCTCAAGATTGTAGAATCTTAATTTCAAAATGAGCACATTTCTCATATACTAATTGATAGCCTAAGAATAACTAACCAAAAGGGGGATGAATTGGTTTTTTAATTTTTTTTGAAGATTAGTCTAAATTCAAGCAAGTAAAGACTAATTAGATTAATTCAAATAATAAGCACAGATATAAAAGAGATGATGCTAACAATATAATCGTGGATGTTCGATCCAAAGCAATGATCCACGTCATCTGTTACCAACCTCTTTGACACGAGCAATGCCTTTTCACTATGTCATTGACTTATGGGGCAATCCAACCATTTACCCTTTACAATGCTTCATGTGACTTACAAACAATGAACACCGATCCTTATACAATATTGAAATTTACAGGACCTCAACACGACCTACTATTGAGCTTTCAAGGGACCTTAATATGATCCACACAGTGACTTACAATATGGAGCACCGATCCTTATATAATGTTGATTTTTAAGAGACTTCAACATGATCCATATTTTATTAAATTGGTTTTACAATGGAATACAGAGTGATAAATAATATAAACAAATTAAGTATTAAGAGAGATTAACACTTCAATGAATAGTAATAAATGATATTTCAAATGTTAAATGAAAATTGTTGATGAATATGATGATCAAAAATTAGATTCAATCAATCAAAGTGTTTCAATGAGAATGTGAAGAAGAAACAATGCAATATAAATTAAAAAATCTTCTCAAAATATATCTCTTTTTTAATGAATAATTGTAATAAATTAAGTACTAAGAACAAATGAGAAACTTTGATAAACATGATGATTTTACAAGTTTGATTCCATCAATCAAAGTTTTCAATATAAAAAAGTAGAAAAGTTTATGCAATGTAAGTGCAAAGGTTTTCTTCAAAAATATATATATATCTATTTTAAGATTTATATAAATAAGTTAAACATAAAGAAAAATGAAAAATTTTGATGAGATAAATGATTTAAGAAATTTAATTCAACAATCAAAATTTTTGTTATGAAGAATAAATGAAATGTATGTAAAAATGTAAACTCAAAAAAGTTTTTTCACAAATATATTTCACAAGAAAGACATCTTCTATGTATTTTATGAATGCAAAGTGAAGTAGTATTTATAGCAATCAAAACATCAAAATTTCTGACCAACTGGACGTCCGGATCCTGAACCGGACAACCTAACTAGCCTTTGTGCGTAAAAAATCAGAAAGGTTAAAAAATGACCGTTAGCGAACCGAATGCCGCTTTGACTTTGACTTTTTTTATAGAAAAATGTGGGCTTTTGAAGAAGTAACATTGTAAAACGTTTAAATATCAAATTGAAATTCTTACATTTTGAAAAGTAATTATTTTTTATGCAAATATTTTTATGAAATAATCTTTTCGTATATAAAATAATTTTTGAGCTTTTATTATTCATTACTAAATATCAAAATATTAGTTCCTTTATATTTGAACTAAGAAATCTAGTCTTTGATCTTGATTCGAAATTTGTCTTTTAGACTTATCGTCTTTATCTTGCTTTTTCTCAACATTTGTCTTTTAAGTTCTCGTCTCGAATGATTTGACTTCAATGCTTAACTTCCCCTTTGGTCTTCATTTCGAGTCCGATTTATAATGTATTGATTTTGAGAATACCTGATTGATTTTAACATTGAATTATCATAACTCAAAATCAATTATTGAAACAATATAAATTTTATTTGTTATTATCAAATAAATTTGTTATGATCAAAAAATTACGATGAAATCAATCATAGGTCAACAGGCTTGACTCTGCAAATTTGGAGAGCCAAACCCACTTTCTATAATTAAATACATTGAAAGTATTTGAATTTTCAATGGAAAAAAATAATATAATAATTTGTAGAAAAGCTTGTAAAAATAAAAGATAGAGAAAAATAATAAATATTTTTTAGAGTAGTACAATTAAGTATTAAATATAAAAAACTTGTCGAAGTTTAAAAAACTACTCTCTAAATTTATGGATTCTTTTTAAATTGTAGAACGTACTTTTTAAAAATAAAGTCACTTGAAAATGCTCTAATCAGCATAACATGCAGGGTGTGTTTGAGCCATATTATTTTTGAATAATGTATTCTGAAATAATATATTGATGGAGAATGTGTAGTTAAAAAAGAAGGAAAAATTATTGATATGATGGAAAATATTATTTTATTGAAAAATGTGTAGTTGAAAATTAGTAGAAAAATAAGAATGAAAAAATAATATATTGATGGAGAATGTGTAGTTAAAAAAGAAGGAAAAATTATTGATATGATGGAAAATATTATTTTATTGAAAAATGTGTAGTTGAAAATTGGTAGAAAAATAAGAATGAAAAAATGTGTACCAAACAGGGACACAATATTATATAATACATACAATAACATGAATTTGGCCGAGTATTTTTTTTACTCCAATTAGGTTTGGGTGTCGGGTAGGTCGATCAAGCTATTTCAATACCCGAAACCGTCCATTATACTTTAGGTATTTTGTAAATTGAACTATTCTGGTCCTTGTAATTATTGGAACCAAATTCAAACCCAAACCGTCGATTCCGATTACCTATAACATATTTGTTATATATTTAGTAAACATCTTCATATAGATTCTTTCGGTACATATTTCTAACATGCTATTACTTAATAATATTTCTACAGGAAGAAAATGCAACTAAGAAATCTTCAAAAACCAAAATAGTGGGGAATAAATATCACGAAAAGAGAAGAAAATTAAAACATAAAAAATTAAATTACAATTTGAGAAGAAAATATTTTTTCTTAATAAATCTTATTCAATCTTTAAGTGACACATACTAGAACCTATAATTTAATTATGAATAATGTTTAAATTCTTATACTCTTAAACGAACTTACATAAAAATACTAATTAGATATATAACTATTTAGAATCAAGAAATTGTAGCCCACATATTGAACTCGCTCACGTATTGAACTCGCTTTATTTGAGTAAAAAAGAAAAAAATATATATTTCAAAGAGAACCACGAACTTAAGATAACCAAAAATGTATACAATGGCCCAAGTTATATATCAAGTTCAATTGCCACATATTATAAAAAAAATTAAAAAATCGCTTAAATTTGTAAAAACGGCATGAAAGTGAGAAGTTGAATGATAAAGAATAAGCAGTTTGATTCATCAATTTACACTACAATCTAACTTAAAAACTTTTTGATTTATAAATAGCCCAAATCGCAAATATTAACATGTACTAACCTCTGAAATGAAATAATTTGATGTGAGGCGAGATGCAAAAAAGTAGGAGTCAATCTTAATTTTTTAGTGTTAAAGTCTAGAATTTTAGACTAATTAATATCAAATTAGAGTTTTTAGAATTTATATTTTTTTTTTACCCAACATACAAATTGTACATAAAAATTTATAAATAATAGGTTTCACTCGGGTATTCACAATTCTTGTTTAGGAATTGAGAATAGAACCGAACCAAACTCAATCAATTATACGTTATCGAATCCAATTCCTAATTTAATTTTTGGAACCGGACCGAAACATCCGATTCCAGTTCATGTTTTGTTCTAAAGATTTGAGTTCGATTAAAATGCCCATACCTAACTCCAATATATAAAATACAATTGCGTTTGTTGTATATATAAAATTTGCAACACATAGTAAATTCCAGTTCTCTTAACATTCTTCAGCTTTTTAAACTTTTCTCTTGCTTTCAAGAAATCTAACTTCCATCCAAAGTACGGCTACACAAATTTGTATCCCAACAAGCACATTCAAAATCATGGGGGAGAAAAACTGTGTTTAGTTTGAAAACCAAAGTCCAGAAAGGAGAAGCTAATTTTCATTATCTGCTTCAAAGTTAGGAGAAAAGAAAAGGAAATACAAAAATTGAAAATAAAAATTGTAATTCAACAACGATGTATTGGACAATTATGTGCTGCAAATGTGACACCTTGTTTCCTTAAGTAGAAATAAGCTATTTGTACTTAGCCTGTTGACAAAGATAGTTGACAAAATAAGGTGTACGATTCAGATGAATTTAATGGACGGATGAGATTGAGTTGTCTCTAATTTTATTATTTCTTTATTTTTATGTTTTAAAACATTGACCATTATACCCTTATTGTTATTTTTCGCTTTAAAACCCCTATAATTGGTATCAGAGC
>CAIGRO010282525.1:12425-28380 GCA_903798355.1 Fraxinus baroniana | reverse complement strand
AGTACAACTTATCAGGAGTAGATTTAAACAAATATAAATCCTCCAACTTTTTCCAAAGCTCTTTGGTAGAATCGAGTTTTCCAACTTTTCTCAAAACAGTTTCAGACAAGTGTAAAATAATAGAAGTGTATGCAAGTTCATCATATTCTTCTTTTTGTGTTTCTGTAAGATTTTTTGAAAATTTGCCGTCAATAGCCATTGAAACTTTTTGTTGTACCAAAATACCATTTATCTTTTATTGCCAAATTAAAAAATCTCATTTCTCGTTGAAAATCTCAATTTCGAAATGTGAAAACATTTTGAAAAACAGAACAACAAAAAATTGCGCAAATAGGTCACACAAAGTAATCCTAAGGTAACAATATACACCGTTCTAAATTCTCAAGTTTTCGTGAGACTCGAGATCTCAGGTCAATGGAATGTTTGAACGGTTCAAGTCCGAGTATTCTAACGGGATAATCAATAATCAATGCAACACGAAAATATATAAGCAAAAAATTCAAAATTTTCACGCAATGCAGTCTCACATTAGGTCACACAAAGAAATCCTAAGGCAACAATATACACCGTTCTAGATTCCCAGGGTTTCGTAAGGTTCACGACCTTAGATCAACGAGTCAAGTCTAGGTGTTCTAATAGGATAATCAATAATCGATGCAACACGAAGATATATAAACAAAAATTCAAAATTTTCACGCAATGCAGTCTCACACAGTAACTAAACAACAGCTACCGCACAAAAATAAATTACCAACTTGCAATCAAATTCAACACTTCAACTAGAGCAAATAATTTCTAAAATTCTAGCACAAGCAATGGTTACTCCTTCACGTTAACATCAATACTAATGTCACTCCACACGATGACGCGCTAATACTAGAATTTAAACACGATAAATTAATTTACCAGAGCAGACCTATTTGAGTCCGTAAATTATGAGGAATATAATTTTAACACTTTAGGGCCACCACTCTTCGCCTTAGAGTTTACAACAACCGATAGAATGCAAAACTGAATCCTGAACGAGTAAGGGCAAAATCGTCCAACGTTTCATGCATAACCTGAAACACTAAAACAACACTATCAGTACGTTTAGGGGAGTAAAAGAAACAAACTGCTCTAAAAATTCTGGTCGAAAATCGCCCACGCGCCGTCACCAAAAAAGTCACCGGTACTAGGAGCGCCTCAGATTTTTCGGCAGGTCAAGGGTTTGGCCGCAATAGGCAAAAATAGGCGCGGTTTTCCTTGAAGAAATCGCGCCTCGCGATTTTGTCTCATATTCCTCGTCGATTTCTGTCGGACTTTGCAGCACCCAGTAGCTCCGCCACCTGCAGAGCTCGTATGTGGGCTTAATTGTTCCGGGTAGTGTTCGAGTTGGCCGGAATTTGAAGAAAGAGGATGCGATTTTGTGAAGAAAACTGCGAGCTGCTTCCCCTCCCTTTTTCTCTTCGGTTTCAACATATTTTCGCACCAACCAAAGGCTCTGATACCATTTGTAAGATTATTTGGAGCTTAAATCACACCAAACCAGGCTCAGTTTACCAAAACAATCGACACCCAAGTGAATGACCCAAGAAACCTTCAAACTCTCCCTCACTTAGGTTACTACGAATATGCCCACTTAGGACAACGAAGGAGAAGGTGTTTGCAGCCACAAAGGCGAAGCGACAAAGGCTAAAAGGGCAAGGAGAAGATAACAAGACTCACTTCAAAGCCGGAAGCACATAGCAAGGTGAAGGCAGCCGTGTTCTCTCAATTGCAAAGGCAAGACACACTTATCAAATGACCAAGGAAAGTGAAGGAGATATATATGGGTCACTTAGGGCATAGTGATGGACTGACCCAACAAGAGAACATAGAGTGGGCCAAACAAGCCATCCATTAAGTGAGGAAACCGGGGCCGTGAACAACTCCAATAAATTAGACTGCTTCCAATGACCCAATATAGTTTTAGGGTCAGGTCATCAATCTCAGGCGTCGATATAATAATTATCCAACAACGGTTTTACATCATCGCTCAAATTTATTGGGTATAAAAAATCCAACAATATGATTAATAATAATAGTTTCACTCTATTTTAACGATATTTTTATATTCATACTAACATAGTATATATTCTCTTCGAGTCTTCTAATCAAATATAAAATTTTCTACATTAAAGAAAAAAAAGCACTTAAGGTGTGTTTGATTGCAAGTATGGAAATAAAATAAATTCTAAATAATTCAATTACCTAGAACTTATTTGTATGTAAATTATAAATTAAATATGTTTGAATGATTTAGTTTTTAATTTAGAACAAATATATTTGTCTGTTTTTTATTGGAGAGAGAGAGAGAGAGAGAGAGAGAGAGAGAGAATTACCAGAAAATAAAAATCACCCCACCCTAAAGAAAATATTTTTCTTATTTTTAAGGAAAATATGATCATATGACCAAAAGTTATAAAATATTTTACATGAAAAAAATTATCAATCAAATACTCTAAAAGTATGAATTTGGATGGAAAAATGACATTTTTCATGAAAAATAAAGTCAATCAAATATAATCTCACAAAATTTTCTCTAGAGTTGCATGGTCTCTAGGAAGATAAGAAACTTAAATAATATCGAAGTTTGATAACGGTTCATTGTGTGCAAAATAAAATTGTTACTTTACTAAGAAATTGCATTGGGATTGAAAAGAAGAAGTTATTTTTCATTCTTCCACACCGAATTTGAACAACGGTATGTACCAACATCATATAGACCGTGTTTGATGTACATACTTGTGAAAATTGCATTTTTATAATGTGATGTGATGAAAAACATGTGGTTAAAAAAGTAAGAAAAAATTTTGAATTTGAGTGTAATATTATTTTATTGAAAAATGAGTATTGAAAAAATGAATTTTGGGAAGAATGCGGATCAAACAGTGACATCATGTAAAAATTTAAATAAATATTATTATCAATGTCGTTTACCAAACAAAGATTTGAAAAGATTTACTTAAAAAAAAAAAAGATTTTAAAAGATATGTACCAAACCACAATTTTGATAAGCGATTGATCAATTTCTCAAAAAAAAAATAAAAAAACATGCTCATAATGAGTTATTTATAGGACTTTCGAAGCTTGATTGGCATTGCTTGTTCGACATATAATATTTGCAGAAAAATTAAATTATTCAAAATATTCAATAGACGTTCAACAATCTTATGTAACTACAATATTTTTAAAATTGGTGCTATAACTCAAGGATAGAAATTTGGTCAATGATTTAGAAAAAAGAATATATTAAAATCTTGGTCCATTAGGCAAAACCTTCCCTAGTAAACTATTAATGTTATTCAAAATAACTAATAAGGAAAAAAATCACACAGGTAATCAATGGTAATTAATTGCGTCCAACTATATAAATACATGGCTCCAGCCACATTCACGAGAGTTTCTCTGAAAAATTCGAATTCAATTGCGTTT
Organism: Fraxinus baroniana; assembly: GCA_903798355.1. Classification (NCBI taxonomy): domain Eukaryota; kingdom Viridiplantae; phylum Streptophyta; class Magnoliopsida; order Lamiales; family Oleaceae; genus Fraxinus; species Fraxinus baroniana. Next base: position 24,924 of record CAIGRO010282525.1, on the reverse strand, counting down.
CAGATTTTTCCAGGGTTTCCATCTCTTCCTCGACAAAGCCGCAAGACTTATTTTTTCCGTAAGCATTGTTTAAAATTGCAGAAAACTTATGGAATTGTTATTTGTGTATAAATGATTTTCTGATTTGTGTTGTTTTTGCTGTTTGTAGGAATTATTGGACGTCAATTGTGATTTCTGGGGATTATTTGTTCATAAAGTTTGAATCTTGTTATTGTAAGTATGGGTTTTCGTTTAATAATTCTGTAATCTGTTTTAGTTGAAATATTGAGTTTTCTGTTTTAATCTTTGGTGCTGATATGAAACCAATAAATCTTGTGTTATTTTCTTTTCTGGTTAACATCTTGGGTTATTTTTATTTTTGAAGAAAGATTGGATTCAGCATAATTTTTTCATATTTTAGTGAAATAACGTATAAATTAATGAGGGTTTCTATAAAAGTCTGACCTGCGAAAACATGTGGTGAAAATTTATGTTAATATGCTTGAGACGTTTTGGTGTTTATGATCTGGTTTTGGCAAATGCTGACAAAAATCGTTAATTTTATGAAGATACACACATGTTGATATATTAATATACTTGTGTGTATGATATTGTGTCTTTACTATTTGATTCTTTTTTGCATATGGATTTGCCTTTTGATGTTGCCTTTGCTTTAATCTTGATTATGAAATTTTCTTGGTGGATTTGAAGAATGAAATCTGATTCTCAGGAAGTGATATAATGGTAATAGTGTTGTTTTAGTCTCTTTTCTCAATTAGTTTCCTGAGAAAATAATTTTGATTGATTAAAAGTTCAATAGGGTGTGTGAATACCTCAATGAAAAGTATAGTTTTTAAATGATTATCCACAAAATTGATTGTCTTGCTCAAGTAGGGTGAAATCTTTTTGGAATAATAATGAGATTTTATATAAAGACACTAATTTCTTGGCTAATCGGTAGACATGCTAGTAATTATCTGATGAATTTTATTCTTTAACCATGTATCCTTTTAACTAATGGCATCTATTTTTTTCCCATTTAAATTTTTATGTTGTACCCTGTGTTTCCCGGTACATTTCAATGTGTATATGCCAAAATAAAATTAATAATGTGTTCATCCTTTTTTTCTTTTTAATGAAAATCTGTTTGGTAATACCTTGCCCCATGAATGTATACATGGTTGGTATTCATACTGTGCAGTTTAAATTGTGTTACTTTGTATTCTTTTACTTGATTATTTTTATGTGGTAACCATCTTATGATCTTGTGCAGCCAAGAGTTGATGATCTAATGGAGTCTAAAGGTCGCAAGAAGTCCAGTAGTAAATCCTTATTCTACGAAGCGCCCCTTGGATACAGCATTGAAGACATTCGACCAAATGGTGGCATCGAGAAGTTTCAATCTGCTGAATATTCCAATGTAAGTTTCTGGTTGTTTCGTGATGAGTTTTGTGAAGTTTTTATATAACTTCATGACCCTGACATTTATATTTCTTAATGTATTGCAGTGCGTCCGTAGACCATCCTGACATCCCTAACTGGTCTCTGGATCATGTCATTTGACGTGCAAAAGCGAACTGTTAATTAATTAGTTTTTCTTCTCAATTCCTGTTCTCGTGTTCTTTGTTCTTCGATTGCCTTCTTATTTGCTGTCTTTGGTGTTGAAGAAAATCTTGTTCCCGAAATGGCTATGCCTGCCTCTGCAATTGGTTTTGAAGGTTTTGAAAAGAGGCTTGAAATTTCTTTCTTCGAGCCAAGCTTCTTTGCTGATCCTGAAGGAAAGGGACTTCGATCTCTTTCCAAAACTCAGTTGGATGAGATTCTAGGTCCTGCTGAGTGCACAATAGTTGACTCACTTTCGAATGGATACCTAGACTCCTACGTTCTCTCCGAGTCTAGTCTCTTTGTTTATCCATACAAGATTATCATCAAAACCTGCGGTACAACAAAACTGCTTCTATCCATTTCACCCATAATGAAGTTGGCTGGCTACCTTTCTCTTTCAGTGCAGAGTGTGAGATATACCCGTGGGAGTTTCATTTTCCCAGGAGCCCAGTCATATCCTCATCGTAGCTTCTCCGAAGAAGTTTCAGTCCTTGATAGCTATTTTAGGGAAATTTCCTCTTGCACCAAGGCTTATGTTATGTGTAGTTCTGACAAACAACAGAGATGGCATGTTTATTCTGCTTGTGCTGGAGGTGCTAAATCTTTAAACCCTGTTTACACTTTAGAGATGTGTATGACTGGCTTGGATAGGGATATGGCTTCTATTTTCTACAAGAAGGAATCAAGCTCAGCAGCTATGATGACCAATAAGTCTGGTATAAGGAAAATCCTCCCGGCTTCTGATATATGTGATTTTGAGTTTGAGCCATGTGGATACTCTATGAATTCCATTGAAGGCACTGCAGTGTCTACCATTCATGTTACCCCTGAGGATGGATTTAGTTATGCAAGCTTTGAAGCAGCCGGTTATGATTTCAAAGTTATTAATCTGGGTCTTCTGATTGAGCGGGTTTTGGTATGTTTCAAACCAAAGGAGTTTTCTGTTGCTCTGCATGCTGATTTTGGTTTAAAGTTTTTTGATCACACATACTTCCTCGACTTGAAGGGGTACTCGCTTGAAGAGAAAAACTACAAAGAGCTGGGAATGGTTGGTTCAATTGTCTACCAGAAGTTTGTCAAGACTGGATCCTGTGGATATCCCAAGTCCATTCCGAAATGTGGGGGAGATCGCGAAGAAGAATAAAAGGAGTAACATCGAGGGTTTATTTTTTCTGCATTAATAATTTGCGGGTTTCTGTTTAGTTGCATAATACTATATACTATTATCTTGATCTTCACTCATATGGTAACATTGATGGTTATTTCGACTTCTTATTTGTGTTATCTGGTTATGTTTATGACTGCGGTTTCATAATATATTGCATAGTGGTTTGTTGTTATTGATACAATCTTTTTTGTGATTTATTTCTTTAATTCAAAAACTCTTAAGATAGCCTTTACATTTCATCATAATCTTGGATTTATGTCGCCCTAGTTTATGAAAAAATGTGAAAACTAAAATGATAAAAAATAAATAAATAAATTAAATTAACTTTTGATTCAAAATTTACCAAAAAGAATTATCAAAAGAAGCATGGTCACCACTTTTCTAAAAGGAATATCAAGCGGCGGGTACTTTTTACTTTCACTAAGGAAAGTTATATTATTGTTGAGGAGGCACTTCACTTTTCATATTTTTTTCTTTTCTTTTTCCCGGTAAAGAATATTAGCATCAGTATTTTTCTGCAATTTGAACTTTTAGTGGAGGGAAGAGCTTGAGGGTGTACACAAATTTGGCTTTTGTTTATTTTAAATGATCGCATGCATGCACCTAGAAAGAATAGAAAAGAAAAAATTTCTGTAAACAAGATTATTGACAATTGATTTTACATTTATCTCAAATGAATAATATTGATATGGATATGGACGTGAAAAATGTGACTGTGACTATTGACCTGGTGCATTGTAATGTAAAATGTAGAATTCTTGTTTTTTAATGCATGTGATTGATTTATCTTTTTAATTTTACATAATAATAAAAATTATAAATTTGAAAAATTTAACCCTTTTTCATTAGATTTTATGATATTATTTGTGGGTTAATTCTATATTTATAATATTGCTACTTGCTTAATCAATTTCATATCTATTCCACACTTGACATTTTGTTTGGTGGCCTTTAATTTGAAGAAAAAAAAAAACTACGTTTTGAATAATTTTTTTTGGAGAATGTGTGACAAAAAAGTAGGAAAAAATTTTAGATTTACCTGTAAAAAACTTTATTGTATGAATTTGATAATAGTTTATATTTAAATGAAAATTTTGAAATCTTATTTTGCGGTTTATTTATTTATACAAATTTTACTACATTGATTTTTTTTAAAACATCATCCCTCCTAGACAAAAATTCGAGATCCGCCTATGTTTGTGTTAATTATCACGATAAGAATGCTTTCGGTTGATTAGTTAGGCATAAGTAAATAAAAAGACGAGATTAATTGAATATTGAGCATAATGAAAATTTTATATCTAAGTACCTCGGCACGATGCCTGAATATACGGATTAAAGTGCTTGTCTTATTTGACGAGAATTTTGTATTTAAGAATATAATTTTAGGACAATCTAAAGAGATCCCATAATTTAAGCAAATTAAAGATTACAAATTATAGGCATTCGGGGGTGGCCGAGTTGATCGAGCGGGTGAATGCAGAGATCGAAAGTCACGAGTTCGAATATTTTGTCAATACTTCCTCAGTCAAGCTCGTCGCACTGGGTTTGCCTAGTGCGTTTTAACTTTTACCTCTCCTGTGTAGTTTGCGGGTTATCGCATATGGAGCGGGGTTTACCCAGTGCGCNGTCACGAGTTCGAATATTTTGCCAATACTTCCTCAGTCAAGCTCGTTGCACTGGGTTTGCCTAGTGCGTTTTAACTTTTACCTCTCCTGTGTAGTTTGCGGGTTATCGCATATGGAGCGGGGTTTACCCAGTGCGCACTCATAGTGGTCGGGCATCCACCCCTTCGAGTAGCGACCGCGGGTTCCTACGTCATTAGAAAAAAAAAAGATTACGAATTATAAATATGTTCAAACCAGGAATATAATTTTGGAATCTTATGTTCATTTATTTAGAAATTTCTAAAACAACATAACGTATATTGGTAAATTTAAACTCCTTTTGAAGATTAGGGGCTTATAATTTTTTTGAGTCATAAGAATCCTAAATAAAATTACAAGTAGAAAAGCCATGTTGTGTACTTAGGAATGAAGATGCTATGGAATAGATACAATGTAATTCAATTTTTTTTNTTTTTTTTTTTTTTTTTATTTTTTATTTTTTTTTTGATAAGAGTAATTCCTTTTAAATTTGGAAGTAAGCGAAAACTTATTGTCAAGTTTAATAATTATTAATATTTCATCTTTCAATGTTATTAGTTATTTTGAATTAATTAGACTTGGATCAATATCACCTACAAAAATGAAATAACTAAAGATCGTGTTATCTGTATCACATTCAGAGGGGGTGTGGTAGAGATTAAAATCAGATTAAAATTGAAAATATAACAGTTATTGTTGACTTTTATTAGACGGGTGAGACCCAATAACGGCCATATTTTCAATTTTAATTGAATTTTAAGCCGTACCAAACGGGGTATCGGTTTTAAAATTTCGATGGACCCACGGCGAAAGCCTAGCATGACAAGTAATCTCCACCAAGTGGTCTTAATTAGTTTGATGTGTATTTTATGAATCAATGAATTAGTAGTGACCTGATTATTTTCATAAATTTAGCATCTTGTTTAAGTACTATTGGCAATGGATGCCAACGCATATAGTTCAAGAAAATAAGACAAGATGGTCACACTAAAAATCTAGCATCAATCGAAAGTTTAGTGGATAAGATTGTTTGTTGGGTTTTTCCCTATTATTATACTTCATTTCCAACTAATTATAGACCCTTTTTCTTTAATAATTGCTTCCAAAGAAGTTAAATCAAATCACTGTTTAAGATTAATTATTTGGTACTACAATAATGTTGTGTAATGTGACTGATTAAAATCATGTGGCTTTTAGTCTTTAAGACGCTAAGATATTTTCGTTGGTGATTTAACGTTATCATAGAAAATTCATGGAATATTTTATAGTTAAAATATGTTTTTTTACGTTAAATTCAAAACAATTAAATAAGATACAATAACGAGACACGTGGCAAAAACTTAGTGATATTTTTTTAGTTTAATTCTGTTTAATCCAGCATATATAAGAGTGTTTTGATGGATTCTCATCCTCAAAAAATTTAACATAGAGTTACTAGAGAAAAATCTTGAGACTATCGTCGCCTCATGTGCAATTTCAGAATCTTGAGACTATCGTCGCCTCATGTGCAATTTCAGTTTATATGTTAGCTAAGTTACTATATCGAGTAATGAATATATATATATATATATATATAATATATGTGCTAATGTCATTTTACAATGAAATCTATTCAAAGCCATCTTTTAGTTGGTGGTAGTAGGAATTTTCTGGCAGTAAAGATGATTCACGCACTGCAAAAAGTATAGAGAATCCTAAGCTTTAAAGGGCAAATCTCTACAAAAGTTAAATTAGGAACAAATTCTACCCTTTAAAGGGCTTATAAAACGGTTCTTTATAAAGAAAGATTTCTCAAAGAAAGCAATTTCTATGTAACACGATTATGCTTATTTTTATTCCATTTTTTGTCCCTTCAATTGCTTAAAGAGATGATAAGTTATATTCTTGCCAATTGTTTGGTAGGTGGACTACATCAATAGTCCTAAAAGCAGAAAAATAAGTTTAAATTTATTTAGAAAGTCGATATTGGAAACTAAACATGCTGAAAGTAATCAATTGCCTTGTATGTGTCAATTTCTCCTAAATGAACGGTATAGTAAGACACCTTTGATTAATTGAAAATCTCACCCGGTTGATTTGAATGTCACAAGAAAGGTTTTGATAAGTTCTCGATTTGTCCAACGAAGAACAAAGGTTGAAAGTAAAATAACATCTCGATTGATTCTCAATAATATTGTGTCAAAATACAATGAAATAGAATTTCCTATTTATACTAATCCTAAAAGTCGTGCATAATAATCCAAAGATTGCACAAGTTTGGTAAGAATATAATTCTAATGTAATTAGGAAGTTTCCAGAAAAAAAAAATCTCGCTACCCGATTGAACTATGTGGCTACATAGTATATTTCTATGCGGTCGCATAGAATATTCAAAATGTCCTTGCTTAGTTTCGGTAAGAGTGCATGCGACCGCATGCACTGGACTACTATGCGGTCACATGGTAGTGATTTTGGTCTCCTTCTTCCTCCACTTGAATCAAGTTGCTCCAAACTCGTTTTGGCCATTGACCCTAACATGAAACTTGCTCCATTTTTGCTAAGATCACCATGTCGTCAACTATAGCTTGAACGAGCAATCTCATCGCCTCTTCACCCGCTTTGCTCAAGAACATGTCATACCTCCTTCAATAATCAATGGGTTCTTTCTCGAGCTCGATCTTGACGCTCTCGACTCTATGCTCACATCATCACTTCCCTCTTCAACAGGATTCGACCTCAAATCTGCACCTAGATCAAATAGAGAGAGATTAGATACATTAAAAGTAGCCGAAACATTATACTCATCAGGAAGATCCAGTTTGTATGCATTGTCATTGACTTTCTCGAGCACTTGAAACAATCCATCTCCTTGTGGTTGCAACTTTGATTTTCGTTGCTTAGGAAAGCGTTCATTTCTCAAATGTACCCAAACCCAATCACCGGGTTCAAATGAAATACTCTTCCGACCTTTGTTGGCTTGCGACACGTAATGCTTGTTTTCGTTTTCAATTTGCATTATTACCTTCTCATGGTGTGACTTCACCATCTCGGCCTTATTTTTCCCATTTAAGCTACCACACACATTCACAGGTAAAGGGGTTAAATCCAATGGCGTTCGTGGATTAAAACCATAAATAATTTCAAATGGTAGACATGTAGTAGTGGAATGTACAGCCCTATTGTAAGCAAACTCAACGAAAGGTAAGCACTCTTCCCAACTTTTTAAGTTTTTATTAACTACAGTACGCAACAATTGAATCATAGTCCTATTAACTAATTCGGTTTGCCCATCGATTTGCGGGTGACATGTAGTAGAAAACAACAATTTTGTGTCTAACTTACGCCCACAAAACCCGCCAAAGTGACTAAAGAATTTAACATCCCTATCCGACACTATACTTTTAGGAACCCCATGTAAACGCACTATTTCCTTAAAGAATAAGTGAACTAAATTAGTGGCATCATCGATTTTATGACATGGAATGAAATACGCCATCTTAGAAAACCTATCGACCACTACAAATATGGAATCCCTACCATTTTAGTCATAGGTAAACCCAAAACAAAATTCATGTAGATATCAACACAAGGTTCACTAGAAACATGTAAAAGAGTATACAACACATGAGGTAGAACCTTAGACTTATCTGGTTTACAAGTTATGCATCGTTTACAAGTTCGTTTTACATCAATTCTCATTTTAGGCCAATAAAAATGTTCTCTTAACTTCTCTAAGATTTTTGCAACCCCGAAGTGACCTATTAATCCCCCACGGTGTGCTTCTTTAACCAACAATTCATGCATAGAACAATTAGGAACACAAAGTTTATTTTCCCGAAACAAGTAACCCCCACGTTTAAAGAATTTCTCTACCGCACCCTTATTACACGATTCATATATGTCGAAAAAATCTAAATCATCAACATACACGTCTTTAATATATTCAAACCCAAGTAACTTCACACTTAAAGAAGTTAGAAGCACATCCCTCCGGGACAACGCATCCACCACCATATTTTCCTTACCTTACTTGTACCAGATGACATAGGGAAACATCTCAATAAACTCCATTCACCTTTTATGTCTCTTGTTTAGCTTGCCTTGGCCCCTTAAATGCTTCAAGGACTCATGGTCGGTGTGAATCACGAACTCCTTTGGCCACATGTAATGTTGTCATGTTTTCAAGTCTCGAACAACATACAACTCCTTGTCATATGTAGGGTAATTGAGAGCTGCTCCACTTAGCTTTTCACTAAAGTAAACTATTGGTCTTCGTTCCTGCATTAAAACAGCTCCAATACCTATCCCTGAGGCATTACACTCAATCTCAAAAGTATTGTTAAAGTTAGGTAACGATAAAATCGATGCTTCACACAACCTAATAATAATAGTTTGGAAAGCGTGTTCTTGTTCAATGCCCTAATGAAACCCTACGCTTTTCTTTATAATTTTTGTGAGTGGTGTGGAAATTGTGCTAAAATCCTTTACAAAATGGCTATAGAAACTAGCTACCATGACAGCTTTTTACTTCAGTTATATTTTTAGGTGTTGGCCATTCCTTAATAGCTTTTATCTTTTCATCATCTACCTCTATTCCCTTAGCGCTAACCACTTATCCTAGAAACACAACTTTCTCCATGCAAAATGTACATTTTTTAAAATTAGCATAAAGTTGTTCTTGTCTTTAGACCACAAGCACATATTTCAAATATCATACATGTTCTCTTAAATTCTTACTATACACCAATATGTCATCAAAGTAAAATACCACAAATTTACCTATGAATGCACATAAAACATGATTCATTAACCTCATAATTGTGCTAGGTGCATTAGTAAGTCCAAATGGTATAGCTAATCATTCATACAAGTCGTACTTAGTTTTAAATGCGGTTTTCCATTCATCTCTTTCCTGCATCCTAATTTGATGGTAACCACTTTTAAGATCAATTTTACTAAATATGCATGATTCATGCAATTCATCCAACATATCATCTAACCTAAGAATATGATGACGACACTTTACTGTTATATTGTTGATGGCCTTGCAGTCGACACATCCTCCAAGTTCCATCTTTTTTTGGCACTAGTAGTTCGGGCAAGTCACATGGACTCATACTCTCCCTCACATACCCTTTGGTCATTAACTTCTCCACTTGCCTTTGAAGTTCTTTTGTCTCCTCGGGATTACTTCAGTAAGCTGGCCAGTTTGGAATGACTACACAGGGTACGAAGTCAATTTGGCATTCAATGCCTCGAATGGGTGGCAATCCACTTAGCACGTCCTTCGGGAATACATCTTCCAATTCCTGCAATAAAGAAATAGCCAACCTAGGGAAGGATGGGTTAGATTCCTCAAAATTGAAGAGTGACTCTTTGTACACCAACAAAATCGTTTTTTTTCTCTCCACTGCCGCTCTTTTCAACTCATTCCCTTTTGCAAAAAAGATTGCTCTCGATTTTTCTCTCATCTCGAAAGACCCCTTTTCTTTTCTCTCAGGTGGCTATTCTCTCTTTTTTTCTCTTTTAGCCACCTCACTATTTTCTCTCTTATTTATCACTCACCGCTTTTTCTCTTGCCCTCTTGCTTATTATTTTCTTTATTTTCCTCTAACTCTTTTCGTCTCTTTTCTTCCTCATTTTTCAGTTTGATTTGGTCCACATACACTTGTCCCGGAGTTAATGGTGCAAGTGTAATAGATTTTCCGCCCTTGACAAAGCTGTACCTATTTTTATACCTATCATGGATCACATTCCTATCGTATTGACATGATCTTCCCAATAATTTATGACCCGCACGCATTGGTACTACGTCACACATTACTTCATCATGATAACTATCAATCGAAATTTTTTCTAACACCCTTCAATTCACCTTGACTTCCCCACATTCATTCAACCATTGCAACCTATAGGGCCTTGGGTGTTTAATCATAGTGAATTCTAATTTCTCCACCACACTATTGCTAGCTACATTTGTACAACTCCCACCATCAATGATCATGCTACATACATTATTATTGATGTGACACCGTGTATGAAAAATATTCTCTCTTTGTTGCTCCAAGTCATCTGCCTTGATTTGAGTATTAAGAGCTCGTCTCGTAACCAATAACTCGCCAACAGCATATTCCAATCTGCCTTCATCACTAGCTTCCTCCAATTTCGGCATGCCTTCATAATCACTATCACTCTCACTCACCAATTCTCCAATATCTCGTAAAATCATCGCTCTTTTGTTTGGACATTGAGAAACAATGTGCCCCGACCCCAAACACCGAAGACATTTGATGTCTCGATTCCTTGATGGCTGGGGTTCCATTTTCTTGCTAGAACTGTCTTCATTTTTCTTTGGCAATTCAGTTTTTTCCCCTAGAAACAACCACATCTCCTTTGTTGATGTCCCACTTCAGTTTCAAGGATGAATTAGAACCCGAAGCACATGATGAATACCTTGTTGTTCCCTTCATCTTCAATTGTCTTTCCACCTTCGTAGCTACATGTAGCATGTCTTCCAGCTCCACATAATGTTGCAGCTCGACCATATGAGCTATATCCCTATTCAACCCATTCAAAAATCTGGCCATGGTGGCCTCTCGATCCTCCTCCACATCCGTTATAATCATCAACAACTCCATCTCTTTGTGATAGTCCTCCACACTCGTCGATCCTTGGTAGAGGCTTTTTATTTTTTGATGAAGCTCTCGATAGTAGTGATTAGGTACGAACTTCTTCCGCATGATAGCTTTCATGTCATCCCATGTATTGATCGATCGTTCCATATTTCTCCTCCTCGTTGTTACCATTTGATCCCACCAAGTGATTGCGTAGTCAATTAATTCAAAGGTCGCTATCTGCATCTTCATCCACGTCACTCCCATATTCATACTCTCCTCACACACCTCCATCCTAGACTCCCACCTACCCCGTCTTCGTACATTTGGAACTACCCTATGCAAATTGGAAAGCTCCGATCTTGTCTATCTAATCTATCATGCACATCTTTGAACAACTGCTGAAACCTACGTATCATTTCCTCCGACATGTTGATTTGATTGTTGTCTCGGCTTGGTGTTGATTTTTCCCTGTCAGACATCCTAAATCTAAATTTATTTTTGCCTCACAAATGTGCACTCATATATCACTCAATTCGATTTTTCCCTCTATTGATCTCATCACTCTGTCTTTTTCCACTCCATACTTTCGCCCCAAATGCTTTCAAAAGACAAATTAGAACTCAACCAGGAATTATTCTTATAGAATTCAAAGCAGGATTTTGAGTGAGATTTTCTTTTTGGAGAATTTAAAGACTCAAGAAAGAACAACTAGTTGAATTGGGAATTTGGATGGAATCTTTTTGAATTCAAAAAGTAGTCTTGAATTGGACACTAGAGATTTCGTAATTGGCCGAAGAATTTTGAGATAAATAATTACAAATACTCTCTTGTTTCACTTTTCACATAACTTTCTGAATTTTTTGAATTTTTGGATTTTTTTGGACTCGAAATTCAACTATGAAACCAGCAAAGAAAACAGAAGTTGATTTGGACACAAAATGAGTTCAAGAACAACTTTTGAAGTTTTACGGAGAGATTACGGGCCAAAAACTCAATTAAAGGAATGAAAGAAAACGGGAAAATAAAGACTCAAACGAAAAAAGGAAAAAGATATAGCATTTGATTTTGGAGCCTAAGCTATGATATCAATCGATGTGAACCCGCATAGTGAAGAACTACAAAACCCACAACGGAATTGAAATTGAACCCAAGAAAGCCAAAGAACCAAAGTTTGGATTTGATTCAACAAATAACGAATCAAAATAACTAACACAACGCGAACATATATTGACCCTTTTGATTGATTAATTGAAAATCTCACCCGGTTGATTTGAACGCCAAAAGAAAGATCTTGATAAGTTCTTGATTTGTCCAACGAAGAACAAAGGTTGAAAGTAAAATAGCCTCTTGATTAATTCTCAATAATGTTGTGTCAAAATACAATGAAATAGAATTTCCTATTTATACTAAACCCAAAAGCGCTGCATAATAATCGAAAAATTGCACAAGTTTGGTAAGAATATAATTCTAATATAATTAGGAAGTTTACAAAAAAAAAAAAAAAA
>CAIGRO010282523.1:0-10286 GCA_903798355.1 Fraxinus baroniana | reverse complement strand
CTTCACAAACGAGAGAACATCTATCATTTTTTATCATTTGAGAATTTATTAAATCGCCTTGTGGAATTGACACCCCAAAGTCGAGCTATAACTACCGTATTATTCTTTGAGCGTAATCATGAAGCCATTCAGATTCTGTTCTAGGTGGAGTTATAGTTTACCACATCTTAAAACCACACCGAAGTTTGTTTGTTTGGAAAAAGGCATACATGGATGGTTTGAATGGAAAACCAGATAGAGCATTAGATCAATATAGCAAGGATCTACAACAAAGTGTAAAAATGAGTCCTTGGTCATGAGGAATTACACTTGACCTAAACAAGGCTCCATGAAGACCACTTAGTGATACATTTATTCTCAAGGTTATTATCACATTGTGCATTTTTTAAAATTTTTTTTTTTGAAGAACTTAGGTTATATTATGAGAATAAGAACGATGTACTTGGTATAGTTCAAAATGCAATGGTTATATATATATCGGTATATTGGTAGTTCAATACTAGTCTAGTAGACCTACTGACCCATAACAACATTTAGGAGAAGTGGTGTGGGCAAAAGTGATGTAGATAGAGTTGATAGAGATGCAATGCAGTCATGTTAAGATGTAAATGCTTCTAAAAATTGTAATCTAGTAAATAAGACCCATATATGCCGTCATGTAAACTTTATTGAAATCCCAATTTATTTTATAAGGAAATCAACTCTATGTCTGAATTGAACAATCCAGTGAGATGAGTTATCAAGCCTTTGGCAAAAAGACTTGTTACATATACAACACGGTACTATACCATTTACCAGTTTGAAATGAAATTAACTTTTTCATCTAACTCATTATGTACGTTTTTTATGTACAAGTAGCAAAATCATTGGCAAAATGAGGAATGGTATTGGGAAAGTAAAAGGCCGCCTTTTCGGCATATAAACCATTCAAACAAAACATTGTTAGTTTGGTACTAATGTGCATGTGAATGCAATTGTAGTTACATAAAAAAAATCCAATTTGCAATACTATAAGGTCCGATTCTTGGGAAATTAGATTGATGTGAAACTGAAAAGTCATTTTCTTTGAAATCAAAAACTATTTTTTCAAATTTAAATATAACTTTCACTTGCAATATCTAGACCTTGCTTGGTCCTCCATTTTAATTAGATTTTGAAAAAAAATATTTTGGAATAATAATTTAGTGGAGAATGTAGAGTTAAAAAGAATGAAAAGTTTTTGGTTTACGAGTAATATTATTTTATTAGATACTATGAGCTTGATAAAAAGGGAGAGAAAAATAAATTATAACTTTAATGGAGCCTAAACAAGGGCCTAGTTTCCTGGATTGTCACCTTTGGGAAAGTCGCCGATTGATATTGGGAAACGGAAAGGACACCTCTTCGATAGTTGAAATTGAAAAAGAACATTATTAATTCAATATTAACATATGTGAGCCTCAGAAAATATGCCAACAGAATTTCGGCCACTTGTCCTTCACATAGGCATCACTTGTACACTGGACCACCCCATTAGGAAGCCAAGGCCAATGGTCGAGAAAAAAGGTCCGCGAAGGTTTATATTCCGACGATCAAGTCAACTATCAGACAAGATATAAATGAGTGCAAGAGACGGGATAAGGAAATTTGGCTATAGTTAGAATGAAACATTGATTGTGAAAATGGATCACATATATATAGGGAAATGAAAATGTGCTAAGTGAGGATAAGTAAAATGGTCCCAAATTCAAGCCCAAGATGCAATTGTTTAATTAAATAAGTCCAATTCAATTGAGATTCGATGCCACGTTCAACATATATGGGACCACCTTTGTCTGAGCATGCCACATAATTCATAAGTATAACAATAATCCCCCAAGTCAGATTCGTATATTTATATGCGCATTGGACTTGACATATAAGTTGTGAATAGACGAGGTCCTACAAATTACCTCGCAAATATGAGCTGTCATGAGCAAATGAATACTTGTAAATAGTCTTCGAGATATGAGAGCTTACAGATGGCCTCTGAAATATGAGCAACTCCAATAAGTGAGGGCATACGAATTGCATCGAAAAGATGTGTGATCCCAAAATAGGCAAGGACTTATAAATTGCCTCGAGAATATAAGCCTCTCCAACAAGTGAGGACTTACGAACTGCCTCATAAATATCTGTGCGAGCCTAAATAAGAGACCTTAAAGATTACCTAGAAAGACAAATATTTTGATTTGACAAAATTTCAATAGCATATCCTCTATAATATGGACTAAACCAACCTTAAATACAATATAATATATCCACTGCATATATGCAAAACAGATTGGGGTCCATTTGACCTCTCCAAATACTAATGATGATAACGTGAATAATAGAAAATCAAACTTCTCCAAGATATAATATGAATGGAGTCTATCATGATGTAGCATGCATACTTAGAAACAATAATATAAAGCATATGCTAGCAGTAATAATATAATGCAACTAAGATACTAGCAAGTCCATGTACAAATATTCATATAATGAATGAACTTTTGTATAAGGATGATACTCTGAAGATAAGTATAGATGCGATAAAGTTGAAGTAGAGACAAGACTCTGGATATAAGCAGTTGTGATAAGCTAATGCAGAGGCGAGACTTTGAATATATAACAGAAGAGGCGATGCTATGGACTTAAGTTTCTGTGATGCTCTTGACATAGATTACAGAGGCGATGCTCTGAACATAAGTTGCTATGATGTTGTGTTCATAGATTGTAGAAGTGATGCTCTGGACATAAGTAACTATGATAAGAAAGCTCGACTTGACTTTACTCAAAAAGGTCTAAGGTAAAAGCCTGAGCCAAGCCCTTTTCTTTTGTCTAGCTTTAGCTCAGATCGAGCTAAAAAAAGCTCGATCCAGTTTTAGCCAAGCTACGAATTCAGCTTGTGAGCCTGCTCGACTAGGCACTATTCGGCTCGTTTACATCTTTACATCAAGGGCTTCCTCCATGTTGTTTGATCCATTCATAGAATGCTTTGTCTTCATAGGCATTAAAGTAGGCCGACCCATTACTTTACGAAATGGTAAATGACATCTTTGCATGGTGGATGGCTCGAGAGCTATTCGCAGGATGTTCATTTCTCGCCTCATGAGATGTTTATTTCCACATTGCTAGATGTTTATTCCTAGTTTCACGAATGATTATTCCTCGCATCTCACTATCATTGAGCCTAAATGTAAGACCTCGTCTATCCAAGATTGTTTATAAGTTTTTGATAGGTCGAGAGTCTCATGGGATATTTATTCCCCACTTTGTCGATGCTTATTCCTGCCTTTACGAGATGTTTATTGCTCTCTTCTCACTATCGTTGAGCCTAACTACAAGACCTCGTCTATTCAAGGCCTCTTATATGTAATACCCAGAACAGAAAATGTTAAAAAGATTTGATAGGTACTACTCATACCAACAAGGTGCACCTTCTTTTTCGAAGTTAGAAACTCCACAGTCAAGCGTACTTGGCTTGGAGCAATTCCATGATGGGTGACTCCCTGGGAAGTTTTCTCGAGGAGCGTGCGAGTGAGGACAAAATATGCTAAAAAGACTTATGTTGGTACAGTGGGGACAGTACGTCGTCGATCTAACGATCGGGACAACCCGTCAAGTGGGACTCGGGTCGTTACATTATAAGTCTCCGATAGTATTCGCAAGATGTTTATTCCTCACCTTATGGGATTTTTATTTCCTGCCTTACGGTATGTTTATTTCAGCTTCGCGAGATATTTATTCCTCGTCTCTCACTATTATTGAGTATAACTGTAAGATCTCATCTATCCGAGGCTGCTTAAAAGTCTCCAATACTTCGAGATCTATTCATGAGATGTTTATTCTTCGCCTCACGGGATGTTTATCCCTCGCTTTACCTGATGATTATGTCTAGCTTTGCGAGATGCTTATTCCTTACCTTATCTTTTCTCACTATCATCAAGCCTAGTTCTAAGACCTCATATATCTGGTGCTACTTATAAGTCTTTGATCGGTCGAGAGCTATTCACAAAATGTTTATTCTTCGCCTCGTGGGATGTTTAATCCCCTCCTCGCTAGATGCTTATTCATGATTTGTGAGTTGTTTATTTTTTCATCTCTTACTATCGTAGAGTTTAGCTGTAAAACTTCATCTATCCAAGGTTGCTTATAAGTTTTCGATAGTCCTTAGAGTCATTCGCGAGATGTTTATCCCTTGCTTCGTGGGATGTTTATTCCCTAATTTACCATGTAGATTAGCTCGCAAGATGTTTATTACTCACCACTTACTATTGTCGACCTTGGCTATAATACATCGTCTACTCGAGGTCAACTTATAAGTCTCCGATAGGTCTAAAGAGCTATAGCTCAATATTGACTTCTCACTTCCAAATGCTTCGCCATACGAGATGATTGTGCTTATGCTTCCAGTGAGAGATTCTTACTATCGCCGAACACATTTATAGGGCCTTATCCATTCGAGACCAGCTTATAAGACTCTGATTACTCGAAATGAGTCACCAGTTTGATATTCATTCATCGCTATGCGAGATGTTTGACTATACAAGTTGTTGCATTACGAATGCATTTGTATCATGCATCTACATCAGTTTATCACAAGGTACTTACATACTCAGAGAGTTTATCATGCCTCTGCATAGACTGCATTACAATTTTCTATCTTTCAAAGCTTCTGCTTCAACTATATCACGCATACTTATCTTCAGAGAGCTTATATTATCTCTAAAAGAAAAAGAAAAAAAACTAATTACTGATAGTTCCCTTGAAAATGTTTTACTTAGCAACCCGCGCACTATTCAGCCACCATCCACATTGAACTGATCTAACCTGAAAAGTTAAAATTTTGAAGTAATGAGTATTTTAAACCCAGTAAGATACGTGCGTCCAAAACAATATAATAAATTTTTAAACATAAATTTATGACATTGCATACCACCATTTCATCAAGAGCAATCGGAGATCAATCGAATGCTCTAATACATTTATGTGCACACAATTGAGAAAACCCGAAAGAAATTTCACATTTCATTTCATTAAGAATCATAAGTCAATTAGCATTTCATGAAATAAATTACGTAAAAATTATAATATTACAAGAACGGATAAACTTACACATAGTATCCTACCTCAAATGAATGTTGAATGATATAATCTAAAAGTCACGTCCCAAGTCCTTTTATCTTCTGCCTACACTATTTCTTTTCTTTAGATAAAGAAAACTTTCTAAAGTTTTCGTTGGTATGTGTGGAGGTACGAGTGTTTTATATACGCGAGACAAGAGTATTAGATACGTTTTACTTAAACATAATTTATTTGATTTAATCCTAATTTGATTGTTATTATCACGTGCATGTATACGTGTATATGTATGACATAATGATAGAGTGTTAAGATAACCAATCAAACTCGTATCTTTTCTTTTAATAGTAATGTGTCCTTATCTTTCATTAAAAAGAGGGCTGATGGGACATGGCTTCCAGATTTTGACTTTCTTTAGGACTTTGACTGTTAAAACCATTGCCCTATCATAGCCAAGATTTTCAATTTCACTTTACCTACCCTGATAGACAAAATCTTCATATGGGATTGGGATTAAACAAATCATGATATGACACGTGTACTTTGATTGAAAGCTAGTACTTGAACATTCTACAAATAGGATTACAATTTAACTTTTTAATCTTTATCAAAATAAATATAGGATAACCATTAACTTTTTTTCCACACATGAAACACGGTTGCCACCTATACATTAAATCCTAAACCAACTTAATTAATTATGAAGACATCCATTCTTAGAGCTATAGTATCTTGGGCCTAACTTTTCCGAATTAACCTTTTCTCGAACCTAAAATAAATGATTAAATATGAGCTGTCCAAGGAGTACAATAATGATATACTTATCATTATTCTATCAAAATCTAAACATTTGACCCAAAAGCATAAGAATTTAAAACATACTTCACTTTAGTCCCTCAACTTTCTAAATAATAAAATATAATACATAGAACAAATAATTTTTTATTCTAAAATTTTCCGAGCATTACAATAAAGCCTTTTATGTCTGGATAAAACACAATGGAGGAAGCCCTTGACATGTCTCAAAGCATCACATCTGCTAATCACATTTATAGCACCACCTCTGCTACCTACATTTAGAGCATCGCCTCTGCTACTTACATTCAAAGTCTCACCTCTACTACTTATACATTCAGATCATCACCTCTGCATCGGCTTATGATAGCTTCTTACATTCAGAGCATCGCATCTATTAGTTATATTTATCAGAGTCTTGCCTCTACATCAGCTTATCATAGCTGCTTATATCCGAAGTCTTATATTTGCATCAGCTTCATCATAGCTACTTATCTTCAGAGCATCATCCCTATCTAAAAGGTCACACATTATATGAATATTCATACCTAAACTTGGGAGACTATTGTGATACTAGTATATTAGTATCATTATATTATTATTGCTAACATATGCATTATATTATTATTATCAAGTACGCATGCCACATCATTGCTAGCATTTCATGACACTATTTTAATTACAATCAATATGTATGCATTGTTAACTGCACTATCATTTTATTATTAACATCATATTAATTGCTTCATATTAGCAATACTATTACTCTAGGTTGTGCAATCATATGATCTACCTCGACACACGATAGGTTCTCTACATATTTTATCTAGAAGAAACTCGATTTGTCATTATTCACTTCATCGTCATGAGTATGTGGAGGGCAAGTAGGTCTCAATTCTTTTTATATATCTCGGGTGGAAATATCGTGTTATATTATAGGATGGTTTAGTCAATATTATAGAGGACATGCTCTCAAAACTTTTGGTAAAGTACATGAGATATCTATCTTCGAGAAAATTATTAAGTCCTCACCTATTTGAGATTGATACATATTTTTAAGGCAGTTCGTAAGCCCTCGCTTATTGGATGTATTCATATTTATGAGACAATTTGTAAGACCTCGCCACTAGACAACTTGTATTTCTAGTCCAACCTGTATATAAATATACGACTCAAACTTGAGGGACTATGTTACACCCATGAATTATATGGTATGCTTAGATGGATGAGGTCTTATATATGCTGACATGACATTGGCTATTCAATTGATTAGACCTATTTAATTTAACAATTGCATTTTGGGCTTGGATTTGGCCCATTTCACGTAGACCCTCTTGGCCCATTTTCATTTCCATATATGTGTTTGTTGGGGTTGATTTGCTTTCACAATCAACGTAAGCAACCTAACCTTAGCCAAACCCGATCTCTCTCTCTCGCACTCATATTTTTTCTTATCCGACGATTGACTTGATCATCAAATTGCAAACAGTCGTTGGATATTTTTCTTGGCCGCTAGTCTTTGCGTCCTCACGGGGTGTTTTAGTGTGCAAGTGATGTCTCGTGGAGTGGATACAATCGAGATTCTGTTAGCTCATTTGTTTAGGTTAACAACGTATATGTGAACACACTTGTAATCACTTCGATGCATGGAAAGAACCTAGGCCCCGATTTGAGGTTTACTATTTAAAAACTCATTTTCAACCACTCATTCTTACAATAAAATAATTTTACACGTAAGCCCAAACTATTTTCCTACTTGTATCCATACATTCTCTAAAAAATCACTATAACAAAATCTATTTCTCCTAAAAATTGGGCTCAAATAAACCCTGTATCTCGAAATTGTTTCTTTTTAGGAAACTAGATTAATAGGAAACGAAGAAGTCACTTTGTAATTTTGACCCATATTGAGAATACAAATCTAGTTAGTCTTCCAATATATTGTGAGCTGGATTATTGAAGCCTTTGGAAAAAAGATCTTTGGATAATTACTATCTCCATACTTGAGAATTATTACACTCATAAATTAGTTAAAGCTTAATCACTAAAAGTTTTCGAATTTTTGGAATTCACTATTTGATTATAGATATTTCCCTCTCTATTCATGGTTTCTTTTGTATTTCAGCATTCTAAGTATAGCCACTTATTCCTCTCATAGGAAGAAATTACTATCTCTACCAAAAAAAGGGCACTTTAGCAACTAGAGGGAAGTTTATGGAAAAAAGCACATCTCCAGTACACTTAACTTACACTCTGAAAAAAGGCAACCCAGAAGCACATGACTGGTTTGATATTTAGATGGGTGGTTTGCTCGCTAGTTCACCATCGCTGAAGGTCATTAGCGACCAACTCAATATTGGTCAGTAAATGTAAAAACAACAATGACCACTCTTTGGTCTCTAATTCCATAACATTCGGGGACTAAATATTGGTTGGTAAAAGCTAAATATCAGCTACCAAATGGATTGTACGAATGTACTGAAAGTATCTACCAACTCACAATTGGTCATTAAATCTTAGCATTCAATGACAAATAAATAGTTGGTAAAATGTCTTAGACAGCGACCAATGTTTGGTCAATGTACAATATTACTATTCGTATAAAAAAAATAACTTTTCATATTTTCTGTACAATTTGAATAATATAATTATAGTACTACAGCATCAACTGATGGTGGCGATCGAGGCAGATCACTGGTCAGCCCTTTAGGAGGATGCTGACTCAAATCCATTCGTGCATCATGGCTCTGAATAAGTAATGCATGTTGTTCAAGGCATTGTGTAAGCTCAAAATAGCATTATCCTTCTCATTAGCTTGTTGTGTAAGAATTTCTAACTCTTGTATAAATCTAGGAGTTGTGGATGTGTTATATGACTTGTACGGAGTAAATCAAATCCCAGAAATAGTTCTAGCAATCCTACCAAGAACTTGATCACATATTGCTGCTTCATCCATGGCATGCATCATCTTCTAATTGTGCTTGTGATTGTTGCAACTCCACCATCTTGTTGTGTCATACAATATCAAAAGTTGTTAAAATAAATTATACTATTATAAAATATATTTGTGTAATAGGTGATATATCATACATAAGCAAGTTGGTTATTCCATCCTTTTATTGTCGAATGAATCCTCCTAAATAATTCGACGTGACCAACTTATTCTTCCTGTGTATGCTTATAAAATGGTTAAAAATACAGGTTGATCACTTATCTATTTGTCCTACATAAACAAATGCCAATTGTCAAATTGAATATCAAAAAGCATGGATAGAATAGTTCATCGAGAACAAAAGCGAAAATGTTATTTATATCGTGATTTAATTCTATAAAAATGTAAACTTTAGGTTGGGTAGGTTTCTAATAATAGAGACAAAGCTAATTCTAGAAAAGAGAAGTCAATATTTGTTTGATGACATGAGAAGGGACTGTTACGACTTGTTACCAGTACCGCAATGTGGCCGAGCCGATTCAGTTATGGACCCACTCATACCGAACTCACCAGCATTAGAGATGAGGCCCTGTGCCAATTTCCAAGGCACAAGTAATCCGAAGTGGATATGCCGATGCGATATAGGTCCGAGGCTCTACCAGCTAATGATGGCCCACGTGCAAATATATTGAATTTATTACAGAAATCTTACTTGAATGATTGATGTGACCCTTGTAAAAAGTGTATTTGTTTCTTGTCTTGTCAATATGATGTAAGAGCATTAAATGCTTTGTAAAGCTAGGAAAGTCAACATGATGGATATGATTTGATGCTTTGACCGAGAGGATGAGGCCACGTGTAATCTCATTTAAGGGCACCATTCCGTTTGTAGCACTATAAATACCTCCACCATGTAACAATTGGAGACTAATGCAACTTTAAATACTTGAAGCAACCTATATCATTATCTCGTATTAAGTTATAACAACTTCATATTAAGTTCATAGAGATTGATTATTATTATACAATCGTATCCTGGATATCTCGTTGGAACCTGAACGGAAAAGTCTCGTGTCGTTGAGCTTCTCCCACATCCGATTTTCGAGTGATCTCGACTGTTGATCAGTCACTACATGTTAGACCTAGCTCATGCATGCACGAGTGGACCCAACATTTGTTGAGTTCATTCTTTGAGGTCAACATGGACAATACTCAATACTAGAAAATAACATCCCTGGTATTAATACTATGGCAAGCTAATATTTAGAGTTCTTAGACAAAAACTAGAAATTTTTTTGGACAAGTCTTGGAGATCTAAAAAATGGCCAGAGCTGAAATCTTTTTTAGATTGGTCCCAAAAAAAAATTCAAATCAAAGGAGTTCTACATGACTTGGCAGAACCAAGCAGTGCAAAACTAGAGAAAATGATGAGAAACTAGCTAGACGTGCTTCTTGTTGGGAGTAAAAGAAGTCC